>JANHGL010026201.1:45250-77621 GCA_024611195.1 Ceyx melanurus | reverse complement strand
CAGCCTCTCCTCATAAGGGAGATGCTCCATTCCCCTAATCATCTTGGTGGCCCTGCGTTGGACTCTCTCCAGCAAATGTCTATATTTTCTGAACTGGGGTGTCCAAAACTGGACACAGTACTCAAGGTGGGTATAGCTACAGATATAAGTATAAGTAGTCTTGGATTGCTTGAACTAGGTTAAAAAAAAATAAATTGAAAAACTGTCAGTGGCACTGGACACACCTTGCCAAGCTATTTCTGTTGTCGTTATGTACATGTTTATCAACCTGGCATTTCAGAAAATTAATGGCTTCATTCTTGAAATATAAGTCTTTGTAAAGAACTTGAGCTCCTTCTTTGTTTTAAATGTTGTAATTGGTAACATTACAGTAGAGAACAAATCACTGGATTCTGAATATAAAGTGTGCGTGTACTGCTGGTGAATATTTGCCTGTTTGTGAGGTCCTGTGTTTAAAAAAACCCCAAAAATAAAATGATGGCCAACATTAATTTGATTTATCCGTGAATAAAACAGGTGCCTCTACAGGACTTGAGGGGGGTAATACTTCCTGCAGAGTTTTCAAACCAGTGTTTCTATATATGCAAACCACTAATAAATTATGTCTCCCAACCCAAACTACTTGTTGCAAAGGCTTCCCCAAGCAATAAGGAACTCCCTGTAAGTGTAAATCCCATCTGTGATCAACTGGAATGCAGCTACCTGCAGCTGTGAAGTGGGACCTCCTTCACTGGCTTGGGGTGTGACACAGACCCAGAGGTGAGTGAACAGTGAATCTGGGGTTGGTGCAGAATACAGAAGGCAACATGAAGAGACCCTAGCAAAGTCCTGGTGGTAAGGATTACAGTAAGGTATGCAAAGAAGGGTATTGGGACACATCTGCTTGGCATCTGTTCCTAGACAGAAGCAAGAATCTCTGGTCTTCACTGGCAGTACCTCCAGGAGCTGATGTTAGGAATCCTCAGTGTGCAGCTGCATGGGTTACAGTGGGGGTGTATAGAAGTGTATAGAAGATCTAAGAGCAAATAAATAGCACATGAGATTACAGTAAGTATGAAACTAAATCTGTTTGTGCTGCAAGTTCTTTGCTGCCTTTTTTTCTGAAGTGGTTAACTAAAGATGATGTTGGGCAGATTTGTTTCCATAAATGTTACTGCCTTTGATGCTGTATTCAATCAGCTGAGATTGAATAAAAACCCCATAACCAAAAAAACTTTTTGAACTTTTTGTTTTGAGCCTAGTTGTAAAATGCAGAGCTTTATTTGCCATAAAGAGAAGACAAAGTATTGTATTATTTTTCTGTCAGGAATACATACTATTTGCATGTATCAAATAGTAAGCAGATGCTAGTCACTGTATTTTGGAGGTTTATCAGTGATATAGCGTACATTTCTATAAGTCTAATGGCTTTGAGCACTTGAAGGGATAATATTTTAACATGCTTCTTCATCTCTTGCATCTCGTTATCTTGTTGGCCTCTGTCTTCTGATTTGGGAAAGGCACAATTTTGGCCTTTACAGATCTACAGCTTTAATTAGTGTTAGCTTTATGGTGGAGATAGGACTCTAAGACAGATCTTGCTACTTCATGGTGTATTCAAACACTTTTTTATCAAAGAGTACAGGGGAAAAAAAAAGATCTGTCTTCTCACATCTGACTATACTAGACCAGCCAATCTGTCTGGATGGCTTAGCCATTTTTGCTAGAGACCTGTTCAAGAAATTAATTGTGATGCCGATTGCAAATCTGATTTTGATATTGATGTTTTTCATGGCTATTGCCATTTATTCTTCATCCAGCACTGTTTTTTTGAGTTTTTTTTTTATTTAAATACTTACTCCTTTCCTGACAATGTAGCAATGAGAGTGATTGTGCCTTGTCTGCATTCCTTTTGCAGAACTAAATAGCTGCTGTTCTCCATGTGAACCGCTTCATGTTCAGAGCAAGCATTTTAACTTCTGAGCAGATTATGGAGCTTTAAGTGTGTCCTCTGTTTCAAAGTCCACCAGGGTTTGGTCTTGGTGTGGAGGAGCTTACTGGTCTTGGTACAAATGTAAGACAATGTGCAAACATGGCAAGAGAGAGAATGAGGTTAACAGGAGGACAAGGCTGATGAAGTTTGCAGCACACTTAGTTTTGCACTGCTATGCACAGACACAAGTGTAGTTGTTCATGAGGGAGGTGCTGAAGCCACAGGATGTTAACACAGTTGGAGCCACATGGTGAGTGAATGCTGGGAAGGTTGATCTGGACTACCCGTTGGGGGGTTCCAGGTGCCCCCAGTTTAATTTTTCTAAAGAAGCTGAAGAAAACCTCATGAGATCTTTCTCCCTGGATGTGAGTCTATATTGCTTTTATGTAAATGACTATGTAAAGAGGCTTCTGTAATGCCCAAGGCAGGGTTTGGGCTAGCTGTAATCCTGTCATATTTAGACAAAGTAGGAAACATGTTAAAACATTTTGTGAGCTGTAAGTGTTGGCAACATGCTGGGAAATCCACTGCAGAAGTACCTGCTGGGAAGTATCTCCCCTTTTCTCTTTAGGAAAATGAATTTTGATGAAAAATGAACACTTACAGAGTTGCAGTCAATTGCTCCATGTCCAAGTAGCAACCAGCAATGGTTGCGTTCCTCAGAGGTGGGTGTTTGCAGCAGTGCTGTTTAACATCTTGGTCACTGACTTGCAAGTTTGCAGATGACACCAACCTGAGTGGTACTTGGTTGATATGCTAGGGGAGAAAAGTGACATCCAAAGGGACCTTGATAGGCTTGAGGAGTGGGCCCATGCAAATCTCATTAAGTTCAACCATGCCAAGTGTGAGGTCATGCACATGGGTCATGGCAATTTTAAGCACTGTCTGCCCAATGAGTGGATTGACAGGAGCCCTGTGGAGAAGGACTTGGTACTGCTGAATGAAAACCTGAGTATGAATAAGCAAAGTGCGCTCTAAGCCTAGAAAGTAAATCATATCCTGGGCTGCACCAAAAGTGGTGTGAGCAGCGTGAGGGAGCAGTTTGAGGAAGGTGATTCTCCCACCACTGCTCTGCTGATGTGAGACTCCACCTGGAGTGCTGTGTCCAGCTCTGGAGTCCTCAGCACATGAAAGATGTGGACCTGCTTGAGCAGGCCTAGAGGAGGGCCACAAAAATGATCAAGGCACCTTCCCTATGAAGATGGGGTGAGACAAGTTAAGGTTGTTCAGACTGGAGAAGAGGAGGTTTCAGCGAGACTTTATTGCAGCCTTCCAATAATTAGAGGGGGCCTACAGGAAAGATGGGGAGATTATCAGGGAGTGTAGTGATAGGATGAGGGGTAATGGTTTTAAACTGGAAGAGGGAAGATTTAGATTAGATGTAAGGAATTTCCTCACTGTAAGGTTGGTGAGGCACTGGAATATGTTGCCCAGAGAGGTTGTGGATGCCCTGTCCCTGGAAAGGCCAGGAGCTTTGAGCAAACTCAAAGTGGGAGGTTTCCCTGACCATGCCAGGGGGATTGGAACAAAATCTTTAAGGCCCCTTCCAACGCAAACCATTCTATGATTCTAACTTTGGTCCTAGTGACTGGTCATGTTACATAACCTTTCAATGTAATTGCCAGCAATGAAGAGCTGAAAAATAGGAGATCCACAAATTACTTTGTATCCCTCTGTTAGTAGACTGTGTGCTCAGTCTCTTTGGTTTAGAGAGAGGATGGTCCATAATTTTTATGTATGAAATATGTAGTTGAGCTTTAAAGTTCTTCCATACTGTAACTACCTTTTGTGTAGGCTGTTTTACTTTTCCATATCCGTATTTTCACTGTCTTGCTCTTTCTATTTGTGTATGTGAGCGAGAGCTTTAATAAGTAATGGGGAAAGCTATGAGAAAGAAGTTGTGAATTCTCTAAGATAGCATTTTAAACTATTTCAGTGAGTATTTGTCTCTCTTTTTTTCCTCCCCTTTGCCTTCAAGCCTTGCTTCGCTATGGCAAGATGAGAATTTTAAATGCTTTGTGCCACAGCAGCACAAATGTTACTGTTAACTGGCGTTATCTCCAGCCAGACCTTTAGCAGTTCCTGGGCTAACTAACCAAACACCTTCTA
This sequence comes from Ceyx melanurus, assembly GCA_024611195.1. Taxonomy (NCBI): domain Eukaryota; kingdom Metazoa; phylum Chordata; class Aves; order Coraciiformes; family Alcedinidae; genus Ceyx; species Ceyx melanurus. The sequence goes on along the minus strand of JANHGL010026201.1, from coordinate 73,540 downwards.
CACCTACAGCCAGTCAGGGGCAAGTGGTGAAACCGCTGTCATTTGATGGTGGAACCCAAAATTTTTTTGAAATTTTTGTCCAAAGTTTCCTGATGATGTTCAGACTGTTCCAGCTGTGACTTGTTCCTCCTCCTTTTGGTTATTCCTCCAAGGAGAAAGGGAAGCAGCCCGTTTGCAGAGAGGAACCTTGCACAGAGGAACCAACCAAATCTTCGAAATGAACTCCCCAGCCCTTCCCTGTCACCTCGCTGCCTATCCACTCGGCTCAATACTCCTGCCTCGCAGGCAGGTCGCCTTCCCCCACTTCCGGGAGAGGAAGACGTGGGTTGTGCCTCACTGCCAAGGGTGTCCCCACGCAGCCCCGTACCGCCTCAGAACGTAGATGGGTTTTCAAAAGGAAGGATCGGGAGAACTGGCGGCCGCGGTTACACGGCAAGAGGAAGTGTGCAGAAAAGAAAAAAAAAAAAAAACAACAAACTAAAAGTAGTGTTTCCGCCCGGTTTCGAACCGGGGACCTTTCGCGTGTTAGGCGAACGTGATAACCACTACACTACGGAAACTCCCCATGAAGGAATATGGTACTGCAACCACTCTTGACGTGGCGCCGGACGACGGTGGCCCTGAGGTCCTGCTATTGCCTGTACCTGCAAGGGAAGCTCCTCTTGCCATAGCGAGCATCCGCAGGGCTCGGTACGATCCTCACGGACCTCCCGGCAGCATAAAGGCGGTGCGAGCCGGATACAGCCTCCTCGAATCCGGCCCTTTATGGGAGGAAAAACAATCACGGCGTCACAACAAAAGGCCTAATACGTCCCTGGGTGGGCTCGAACCACCAACCTTTCGGTTAACAGCCGAACGCGCTAACCGATTGCGCCACAGAGACACTCTGCAGAATTTCTCCTGTGCCAGTGCTGATTCCCGCATGAAGCTGCGCGCTGGGTTCCTGCTGCTCCTCCTACAGCGTCTTAGCGGATGGGACGGGGTTTTTAATCATCAAGCTTGATCACAAATTGGGGTTTTTGTTTGTTTGTTTGTTTTTAATTTGAAGACTATTCCATTTTTCCCCCGGTTGTTTCTGCGATCTTTCCCTTAGTTGTGGGAGCACGTCCCTCGGACACGACACAGTCACTTGATTCTGAGTCCTGTGGTGCGTGAACTGTGGAAAAATACTGTGTGGTTTGGGTTAAAACAGGTAACTGTGAAAAACAACTTAGCTAGGAGTCGTAAGGATGACACCCTCTGGGGCATAATTATGTAAATTGCAGCGTTTTAGGCAAACCAATCAAGATAAAGATGAGTACGCGTGAACAGGAGTTAACAGCCTATCAACTTAATTGTAAAGGCGCGTGATCGCGTGCCTGCGTTTGTTTTGGAATTTTAATTGGTTTGTTGCAGCCTAATGAAGTTGGAATTTTGCTTGCATCAAGCTGTCCCCGTCCCTTCAATCGCAGCACATAGGAGCAAGGAAGAGGGAAACAGCAATTGCAAAGAGGGTCTGAACTTCTGCCTCTTGGTGGGACAGGTGTGGGACAGAGCGTCTGGAAGGGCTCGGGTTCAAACTCGTCTCGCTATGTGCAGCAGCGCTTCAGGCTCAACCTGTTGAAATTAAAGGGATGAACCCAAACAGTTGCTGCGGAAGGTCAGTCCTGGCGCACAACCCTTGTTACGTGGGGCTCAGCAGTGAGGCAAGAGCACCGGAAAATAAAAAGAAACGGACCCGAGGGTGAAGAGCGGCCACAGGACTGTCAGCGGAGCAGTGATGATGCAGAAAGGCAAATTTGACTCGGAGGAGCAGTGAATGAGACACAGAGGGAGAGGAGAAGGGTGTTCTGGGGCTTCAGCATGACTACAGGCTGTGTCTTCAAGTGCCCTTTTTTGAGCCGAATGTATACAAATGGAGGATGGAGACAGTCATGAAAAGGAAGAAGCCTGGGAGGCGTAGGGAAGGAGGGGTTTCGAAGCTCTGACGGTCCCCATTGATGGCATCATTCTCTTGGCTGCGCACAATGAAGCCAGCATTAAAAAAAACCTGCAGTGTTGCCTTTTTACTTGTGCTGCTCTTCACGTTTTCCAGCTCTGCTCGTGCTCTCCTTTGGGGCTTTGTCAGGCTTCGGGTAGGACGCGATGCTGAGCAGACTGACGTGCCGGCGGGCAGTCGTGCACGCATTATGTGTCAGTACTATATATTTGGTTATTCCGTGGCTGTTTAAGTTTGCAAAGCACAGTGCTAATATTAACCGACAAGTCCAATGGGCTTGTGCCCGTTGCATTTATGGTAAAGTAAAACCTGATGGCTGTGTGTCACCTGCCAGTTCTATATAAGCATATAACAGAAGCAGTGTTTATTTTATTAGGAGACATACTTTCATCAGAGCCCTTGCAGCTGAACACCGAGCAAAGTACAGGAGAGAACTGATGAACATCCCAAAAGATGTGTTTGCAGTCCCTTACCCTTCAGTATGAAAGCAATTCTACAGAAGGATTATTTTGACTGGCTGCTCAAGATTTCCAGAGCAGAAGATTAATGTGCAGGAAGCCTCGCAGCGCAACTGGAAAATCTCGCTGGTTTTGAACATTTTCATGAGCTGCGTGGCTCACCGTGTCAAGGTTATCTGCCTCAGACAGGAAGGTGTGGATGTCAAATAGCAATGCAGCAAGAGGAAGGGCTGGTGTCTGACAGCAGCTATTAAAACATGGAATTGCCTGCGCCTGGAGAGCACCAACCACAGCTGGGGGTTTCAGCGGAGGCAGGCACTGGTCTCAAGGGTGTCCATCCCTCCCCCCTTCTACTTATTTTCTGCTTGAGAAAATCCCCTATTTCAAATGTCCAAGTGGGATATGATGGAGGTATTGCACCAATATTTCTCCCAGGTGGACAGAGTTTTCTGGTGGTGCCACCTTTGTCTGACCCAGGCAGTGATCCTATATGTAACCCACAAAAAAACAGGAGGTGAAACCTGCCCAGATGTTTAGGTCTCAAAGAGAGGCAGAAATATGTGTAGATATGCCAGAAGCTTTTGCAGAGTCATTTTGGCATCACCTTAGCCCTCCTGTGTCAAAGCAATTACCCAAGCTGCAAAAAAAATTGCCAGAACCTCCTTCCATTCTGTAGCTATTCCAGCATCAAGGGGTGAAAAGATAATATTCGCTACAGTATTACTCTGCTGCATTGAAGGGAGGGGACTTCTTCCATCTCATATCCTCCTGATTTCCTCTGATTTTCCATAAGCAGGATGCTCAGAGTGATTTTGCACGTTAAAACAAACACAAACCCACAAACCTGCAGTTCTTATTTTAAGGCAGCCACACCAAAGAGATCGTCACTAGCAATGGTTTTTTTCACCCTTCACACTCATAAATCTGCTTAGCATGCCCTGGAATTGATGTCACTAGGTGTTTCTTTTGCAGAGAGGAGGGCTGAAGCCCTGTTTTCCTCCTCATATACATGAAGAGCGAGGTTCAGCAGGAGGAGGCTGGGTTTCCAGTGAAGCGCTGGTGTGCCAACAGGTCCTGTGGTGCTGAGCGGTGCCAGAGATTGGGTGGGAATCAGATGGGGTAGAGCAGAAAAGCAAAGCAGGTATGAGGATGCTGTGAGAGGCACTGAGCAGCAGGAAAACAAAGAGCAGGACAAGGAGAAAATGAAGGTATTGGCAGCCCCATCCTTGCAAGCTGGCCTGGGGAGTATTTTGGGGGCTTTTTTTTTTTGTCATTACTGCAATTTCAAACCTTAGCAACCTAATTCCTATCCCTTCTGAGGCTCCTGCCAAACTGAAGCCACCTTTGGGAAGTCTTTGAAAGCAGGGAATCTGCATATTTTTTATGGCAAGTTCGAGGAGCTCTCAGAGCAGGCTCATCTGCTTTTACTGCCCCTTGTAAAAGCAAGCCTCCACCTGCCTGGTTGGTTTACACCAGTGTAAAACTGGCAGAAGAGAAAGATCAGTGCTTGCTGTGGAAGGAAGGCTGGGACTCATTCTGCTGCAGATGACCTGAGGACGTGTCCTGTCTCCACCCTCTCCCATCAGCAGCTCCCTCCTGTCTGCCTATAGGTCCTTTCTTCATAGTCATGGCATTGGTATCCACTTGAATGATATTCCTCTTTTCACTTAAATCCATAACCACTTTAAGGTGATGGGTTTTCCTCTTTGGGAGATTAGTAAAAGCTTATAATTAAATACCACCATTAAATATCAGCTATCATCCTGTGCTCACTAGACCACAAAACATAAACTTTGATGCTTGAGTAAGAAAAGGTCATTTTCTTCCTTATTTTATTTTCTTTCTTTTTTTTTTTTTTTTGTGGGGGGGTGGGGGTGGGGGGGTGGCCAGGGAAGAGAACTTCAGTCCTAATAAAAACCTTTGGGCAAATAAAAGGCCAGATCTCCAATTTGTTTCTATTGTAGTGATAGGGAACATAGAAAGACAGCCTTCTGTTAAGTTTACAGAAGGTTGCAACTCACAATGTCAATCATCTACCTTTTTAGCCACTTTGTTTCTGCGTATTTGCTTGTACCCAAAGTACCTGAGAGTTTTCCATATCTCATAGTACAAATGACAATAATTTGCATGATAGACTGGATAAAAACACCGTTGTAGGTAAATATGTCCCCATTGAACAGGATGGGTTTTGCAGCTCCACACCTACTAGGAAGACCTATCAGGCTGTGTCCCATCTAGAGGGAGGTAACCAGATATTTGGCCGATTGTGATTGGAATACAGAGACACAGACAGAATGGGGCAAAAGTCATCCAGGGCTCAGTCTTGTGAAAATGTTACTTTTATTAGTGTTAAACCTCTATTAATGGTAAGTATTTTTCATAAGACTTTTCCCCATCAGAATATGGGCAAAAGGGTGCTGAGTGGTTACAGTCAGCAGGTGATGTGAACTTTGGATGAGGATGCCTTCCAGGGATCTGATAGAAGCTGTGGGACTTTCTTCAGCTGCCCAACACCACATGTGCATCCTTGCCATCTCTGTCCCAGAGGTGAAGACGTGAACATGGTACAACTAACAACTAACTATAGCTTCAACTGCTAAATCTGGGGTACAGCTGTAAAGTCTGATCCTGTAAAACACTGAATGCTGGCAGCTCTCACTGTATTCCAAGGAATTATTTGTAGGGGTAAGGATGCAGGATCTATCCTTGGTGACAAAAGATGTTTTTCTGTGCTCACCCATGAAGCTCACAACATTTGTGTACTGCTCATTCAAATATGCTGGATAGAACAGGAACTTTTGCTGGTGACCTAGAGTCTCCTCGCTGGTGAGGCTAATGGAGTTGTGACCAAAGAAGGCACATATCTGGGAGCAGCAGTGTTACTGAGACTTGCTAACATTATTTCTCCTTCTAGCTACTTTTGGTGTGGTCAGGCACTTTCAAACAGTGACATGATAGCCTGTCTGGTCTCTTCCAGCTGTTCTGCTGTTCCAAAGAGCTAGACAAATGATCAGACATATTGTAGTTGTCGATGTTGCTGTTTTGCTTCTGTGCAGGAAGGGCAATAGAGATCTTTCCATATTGTGTTTCCTCTTAGGTCACAGATGTCTAATCTCCTGTTTCTCTGGGTTTCATCTGTATATGATAAGTGAGTGAATGAGCCTGCGGCTCTGTTGCTCTGTCAGGCACCAGAGTGCAGGGTGCTGACATTCTCCTGTGGAGCCATAGGAAGTGTTTCATGATTCAAGATAAGAAAGACCTTCATTTCCTCCTTCTGTGCTTGTAGGGCTGAGCTGCTGCCGAGGCTGCACCGTCCACCCTGACAACCCACTCACAGAATGGACCAGGAAACCCTGGGAAGCATTGTCCTTCTCGCCATTGTCACCTTGATAAGTGTTGTCCAGAACGGTAAGACAAAAATAAGCATTTGTTTAAGGGCTAAAAAGGAGCTGTGAAGAGTTCAAAGTGATGTCCTCTGATCTGATCTTAGAATAGATACTCTTTGGTTATAAGTGCATGTGTGCATAGGCATGACTTTGGCTTTAGAAATAGTCTTCTAATCTTATAATATTGCATGCTGTTGCCGCAGTACTTGGCAGATACTGCAGATGGTCCTATTCTGTGATATCCTAGAGTGAGTTTGTTATACATAGGTCAGCTAATGAAAGGATTAATACTCTGGGGTACTCTGTGACAATATGCATTTTGTCTTCATGACTAAGATGTCCTTTCCTGGCTGAAGTCCCTAATGTGTGGCAGCCAGGGCTGCTTTCTAGTCAGAGCCCTGTTTCCATGGGCGGGGGCCAGGGACCCTGGGGGGGGGTTGCAGTGAGTCAGACCTTTGCACAGATCTGGGTGAAGGGGGAAAAAACTTCTCCGACTCATCCAAGGAGTCTGGGTTATTTGTGGACAGACAGCTCTCCTGCTTTTCTGTGTCTTCAAGTCCTACAGTCCAACTAATCTCAAATATCTCTGGTCCCAAAAACACTGTGCATTTCCTGCAATGGAGAAGTTTTCTTTCTTAACTCTTATTCAGACCCTTAGGTCCCTTATTATTCTTCAGAATTTTTAAAGTAAAACCACAAGTCTGTCTCTTGTCCAAATCTGGTTTTAACTTGATCATCATATCTTACAAATACTTTTAGCAGAATACAGACAAGGGATTGAATTTTGCTCTTACCTGCACTGAGATTGCCCAGGTTCAAGGAAAGTCAGCAGTGGAATGGGGGCTTCATGAAATGCTTGAAATATTCTGTGAAAGCTTCTTGGTGAGAATGGCATATTTCCACTGAGTTCCAACCCCAAGCCTAGTCCTAGGAAATGGGCTATTGTGCTTCTGCAGAGTGGGGAAGTGGTGGGAGCCACTGGCTGCCAGAAAAAGAAAACAAAAGTGATGCAAACTGTTTGGGTTTTAACATAGGCACTAAATGTCCAGTGTTTAGTCCAATGCTGTTTTCTAGTAAATGTATAGTGTGCGACATCACCAAAATACTGCACCTTGAGAACAGGACGCATACCTCAATTATACAATATGTCACTCAATCATAAAATGTGTCAAAAGTACGTTTCTTGCTGTTTAACCAAATAACTTCATATACAAGTTTTTTTCCTCTTACTCTGAAGGTCAGATGTTCCAGGCTGACATGCACTTTCATCTCATGGAAATCTGTCTGTGAGATTATTGACCTGACTGCTGCAAACAGGCAGTGCAGTTCTTGGCAGAGGACTCAGCATGCCAAGCACGAGTGGCACACAGCCCTAAACGATTATTTCAGACCTTGCATCATCTCATTTCCTCCCTCCAGGCTTTCTGTCTAGAAAGACTGGACTGATGCACAGTCCTGCAATGAATGCAGTAATAAAGACAGTAGAAATGCTTGTCAAGGGCTATCAGCTGTACTGAGCTCTTGCTATGGTTCAGCAAAACACTTGAGTATCTGCTTGGCTGTCTTTTAAGAATGTGAGTCTTTAAGTATCATGTAAATGCAGGTTTATATGCTTCCCTGCTCCTGGTGCAGGATTAGAAAAGTGTTTGAGTCAATGCTGTTATTCCCAGATCTGGAGGTGGGCTGTGATGCTTCCCCAGTCTGATGCGCTTTTGCTGTCATCTTGTTCATGTCAGGAACCTCCACGTCCTATAGAATGACTCATATGGCCAGATGCCACTGGTACACGAGTCAAACTTGTAGCTTCGGGTCTTGTTCCTGTGTCAGAGATGTTGCATTTCAGCAGCTTTTGGGGCAAATCAGTGGTCATTGCTGAGTGGATGGGGATGGAGGAAGCAAAGTAAAGTTGATGGAAAGAAGGGGCATCCTGCACATTTGCCAGCATTTGCTATCTTGGAGCATCAGTGCACCATTTCTGTTGGCATGAACTTATGAAGCCAGCAAACTCGGAATTAACTTTTGCAAATTAACTTGATCAAAGTGGGACTGTAGGATTTCAAGCTCAAGGCAGCAGGTGCAGCCCTGGAACCTCAGGTCATCATCTTCTGGAGCAGATGAGCTGAATTAAATCCTTCATCTCCAACCTTGCTGCACTCACATCTCATGCTGGCTTGTGAAATCATGTTCTTGCCTTGAGGTTCAGAGTAAAGAGCAGGAAATAAAAGTGATGTTGCAAGCTGCTTCACACTGTCGTCTCCCATTTCCCCAGTGACAGGCTAACAGAACCCCCATGCTGCTGACATGGGAGTGCTTACAGCAAAGGACACCTGTGGATGTGCTCTGTCAGCTCTGTTCTGGTCCTTTGCAGAGCTTCAGTCCAGCTGAGCCTCAAGCAGCCAGGTCCCAGAGCTTCAGTCCGGCTGAGCCTCAAGCAGCCAGGTCCCACCTCTTGGGTTGCCTTCTGCAGAGATTTTGGGAGCCTGCAGGGTGTGTGAAGTTGAAAGGGCTAAGGAGCCCCAGATCCAGGGAAACACTTTCAGAGCAAAAAGCTCACTTGAAGCAGGAGGCTCTACCTCCCTCCATGACAGTGAGGGATTGTGATTCTGATTCACTCACTGCCCTCACCTTGGGGGCCCACATGGTCCTGAAGAAATACAGCTGCTGTGGTGCCTTGGAGATAACTGACCCAGAAACTTTTACTAGAGAAGAGGTTCATGTGAGGTGGTTGTCTAAGCTCTTTCTTGAGTCAATGGAGTGCTGTCAGCACTTCAGTGGGGTGGTTTCTCTCATGTCAGTAGCTCTCTGAGGGAGGGATTGTCATTTTGTCTTTTTCCCTCTTTTACCCAGTGTTTACAGAAGGCAAATAAACATCTCTCCTGCACTCCTCAGTGTCTCTGAAATGAGGTAGGACGAAGCCTGTTCCTCATCCATGATGCAGGTGTATATGATAACCCTGCCTCTGTGCTTTGCCCTATTGTCCAGTCCTTTGATCAAGGATCCATACACTACATCAGAGATGGCAAGAGTTTCCAGGACAGACGCCTGGACATCCACAGCCAGATCCTTCCCAGGAGACTCAGCATTCCCAGGCCTATCTAGGCCTGTCTCAGAGGCTGTGCACCAGGTCCTCCAGGATCTGGCCAGCACATCTTGCTGGTGGCAGTGGGAGGGTCTACAGCCTGTCTCAAGAGTGGGAACACTGTCTTAAGCACCGTGGGGTTTTCTGGATAAAGGCTGGATATGTACCCAGGGAATCACTCAGTAATGGAAGTCAAAAAGGTCAGCAGCTTTTAGTGAAGATAATTGAAGTACCTACTTAAAGCACCAGGGAGGGACAAAAAAAGAGGTAACTCTTCAGATTCCAGGGATGAAATCCTTACAGCTTATCATGTTATACTTCTGTTGTTATAACAGTAACTTTTCTGTCAAGTTATCTTTTATCTATATCTTTGGCTAATATTCTAAACCAGAGTTATTTGGGTACACTGAGATGTGATGCACAATAATATACAGCTTGCAGCTTGTAGTCTGTCAGGGTTTATTTAGAGGCATGATTGACAGTCTCTGGTTTAGTGTCATCAGATAAAATGTATTTTTTATGCTCATGATAGATTATCTTGAGGTGCTGCACTTTTGCATCAGCTAACACCCTGACTCAACGCTGTTCCGTAAAAGGAGGATACATATGCTATGGACATCAGCCTTCAGGACCAGGTTTTCAGTGGTTCTTTCTGGAAAATGATCCAGCCCTGCAGGATGTCCCTGGTTCGATAAATGGGTATCACTAAAAGAGAAGACAGTCACTCATCTCCCTGCTCTGTTAGAGAGGGAGATTTGGGATTGGCAACTCTGACTGGAAAGCTTATTTCCTACTGAGGTCTCAAAGGACCAAGTCTGGGCTGTACTTCTGCATCAGGCAGAGGTGTGGACTGACAGAAGTTCAGCGAGGGAATGAAGGAGGGCTCAGAGGTGAGAGCCTGCTGCCAGTCACATACAAACAGGTGGGGATGTCTGAGGCCACATCACACTGCACCCTTGCACAGAGGGTTTGGTTATATCGTGATAACAGAGCTCTCACACTGGCCACATCCTGCACCTCTGACACCACCACCCTCTCCTGCCATCCCGAGTGGATGCTTGTGAGAACAGAGCCCGCAAAGGCCAGCTCCTGCAATATCGCTCAATTGCGTCTCAGATCAAACACTTTGTGGTTTGTTTTGTTTTGTTTTGTTTTTAACAGCTTTTTTTGCTAGCAAACTGGAGCATGAAAGCAAACACTGCAACGGCAAGGGGTTCCAGCGGCCAGGATCCTCTGCCTTTGACCGTGTCTACACTGCCAAGTGAGTTAAGTTAGCAAGCCCTGAGGAGCCGACAAGGGCAGAGCCGTGTTCACCTCTCCCTTCATTAGGGTTTAATCCAAACTTTTGCAGTCCAGACTTCGCTCTGCTGTCTCTTTGCTCTGTGCATTGCAGCAGCATTTAAACCCTGAGTTCTTCAGTATGTTTGCTGCTGAACCCAGATCCTTTCTGGACAGTGGGTACTGTGTTTATATTGGACTTTCAACCCTTAGAGTATTATGTCTCTTCATTTGAGAGCCCATTCACCCAGCAGTAGCTAATGCTGGAAGTGTGATACAAGCACAGCTGGGGTCCCAAGGGCACTGTAGCTCAAAAAAGCCAGCAGAGAGATGCCAACTTGCTGAGGAGCAGTTTGGTAGCAGAGTTCATACAAATTCCTGTGTCTCTGTCCCCAGGCAGCTCCGTCAGCACATGGCTCTTTGCTTCCCACCCATGTCAGTACCTCTTGTCTCTGACATCCCTTCAGAGAGGGCAGAGGGGAAAATTAATTCCAATCCAGAAGAGAAAAGAACATAGTTTTTATTACTGCCTGAAACTGGGTGGGACATCCAAGTGCTGCCCTTCACAGGTGTGTATCCTCTGCCAAGAACAGAGTGCTTCCACCTCAGAAAACATTCCCAGCTGAAGGAGGCAGCTGGAAATAATTCCTGTTTCCTCGCAAAGAGACATGCTATTTGTTATGGAATTTTTCCTTTTGCTGATTTCATACAGCTTTCAATGTCACTAACTTGATTAATATGACATAATTACAAGGATTTTTCCAAGCAAATAAAGCACACAGCATCTATTATACATGTGCATTGATCAAACAGGTTAGAGGAGGAAAGTGGTTTTCACAAGTGCCAGACGTGCCTGGGGCAGTTTTTTGTTCTCTTCAGGCAGGACAAAGGCATCCTTTATGCAGGTGAGGGCACAGGGAAGCAGAGCTGCAGGAGGCAGCCACTGTGTTAGGGCACAGACATGCCAGCCAACCCCCAGCAGCTGCTATGGGGTAAAAACCTGTTCACAATGATGTTAGTGCAGCTCAAACTCACACCACACCACCCTTTTCTGGTGAAACGTGTTACTTTTTCTCCATGTTTTGTTTCTTTTTCCCCATGTTCTGATTTTTCTTGTATACATTCCTTTGTAGCCAGAACTGTGGACACGCATACCCTACATTTCTTGCTGTGCTTTGGTGTGCTGGCCTTCTCTGCAGCCAAGGTAATACTCTTTTTTTTTTTCATTTTCTTTTTTTTTTTCAGCAAGGAATAGCCAGTGCTTCAGAAGTTATGCTTTAAGGGACTAAGCCCTCCTGCAGCAAGGGAACTTGTCTCATCCCGCTGTCCTGCAGCTACATGTGCTATTTAATTAGCAGGATAGTCCTTGCGCTCTGTGCTCTGTTTCCCATGCAAAGCTCTCTGTCCTGGTTCCAGGGCTCATTTCAAGGCTGCAGGTTCCTGTTTCCTGGTCCAGCCCAGTCAATAGATGGCGGTAGAAAGTACAGTGAGACATGGGCAGGTGTTTATAACGCCTTGTTTTACCCTTTACCCAGCTCCTGCTGCCTTTGCTGGCCTGATGTACTTGTTTGTGAGGCAGAAGTACTTTGTGGGCTACCTCGGCGAAAGGACCCAGAGGTAAGGACTTGCAGAGAGTCTCTTTACATAATCCAGTATAAGGCAGCAATGCAGCTGGATGTTGCCAGTTTCACAGGCACAGACTCCACCCACAGTGTTGCCTGTGACAGCTGCATGCAAAGGGTGGTGCAGGAAAGTTCCCTTCCTCTGGGTGCACGGGAGGAGCTGCGGGAGATGTGGGAGGTACCATGGCACTCGGATCAAGGGAACTGCAGGAACAGAGCGGCTGCTTCATTAGGTCCTGCTCACAGCCTCTGCAAATTCACGCGTTTGCGAGTATGTGTCACTATCTTGCACAAGGCTGTCCTTTTGAATCAATAAAGTGCATTACACACATGTGGGACAGAGTTGTTCCACAGCCTGCAATGGCTGAGCAGACAGACAACTCCCACTGTATAGCCACTTTTATGATCAGCAGCCTGCTGTAATCAACAGGAGGACAAATCCAGACTCAAAGTCATCCTGGAAATGACATTTAAGAGCTCACAGCTGTTTGGTAATGCGAAACATAGCATACATTTGCCCCCTCGGTCTCAGCCCCTAAGGTCTTTCAGCTGGTCTCAGAAGCAGAGCCCAAAGTCTGAGGACTTCTCACGTAAGGTGACTTAACGTTAACAAATTGCTTTCCCCTCTTTTTGTCTCCTCAGCACTCCTGGTTACTTGTTTGGAAAGCGCATAATTCTCTTCCTTTTCCTCATGTCCCTAGCTGGAATACTCAACTACTATCTCATCTTCTTTTTCGGAAGTGACTTTGAAATGCACATAAAGACAATTACCAGCGCGATCTCTCCTCTGCTGCTCATCCCCTAGCTCCCTGAAGCACTGAGCGGGTCAGCCTGCTTCATACATCAATACCCAGAAGTGGATGTAATTCAACTGCTTAAGAAAAGAACCTGTAACCCTTTTAGGCTGCTGTAAATATCATGCTTGATGGGCTTTGTAGTTTGATTTAACCTTGTTTTTTCCTTCAGGAAAAAGATTTACCTTGAGCACTTGGCACTCCAGGGAATGGTAACAACTTCCAGTTAATTCCTTAGGGTTTTTTCCCCAGACTGCACCCTGCAAGCTGATGGCATGACTGGCTTGCTTCATAACCTCATTGTACTTAACTTTTGCCCCAAAACTTCTCAGGGTTGTTCCCATCCAATGGCTCCCGCAGTTATCTTCACATGTGGGCATAGCCTTTTACCAGGAGCCCACACACCCTTGCCTGCACAAAAACACGGACCAGATTCTTCACCTGCCCTTTCCCTCCCACTAGTTGATGACTGAGCTCCGGCTGCTGCAGGAGGACAGCAAATTGGCCCCTGTCTGTCTTCCATGATAAATATTCATGTGCATAAGGCTTCCGACACTATCTTATTTATGCTTCAACGTTTTTGTTCTCCCAGAGCTGCGGAAAGGGGTCTTGCTTAAATGAGGAGCTGGTGTATTGACAATGGGGGATTGATTTTGTTTTGCTTGACTTTGTTGAATAAAATTATCTAAAAGGATGAAGTCGCTTCTCTGCCCTCTTCTTTGCCTGGTGCATGAACCCAGTGTTCCCCAGCTCAGCAGCTGGCCAGTGAGCAGAGCAAGGGGGGGCAGCACCAGCCTCTTTGTGCAAGCTGCTAATCACCCTGGGCACAGTCTTGGAAGGACAGGAGTTTAACAACTCCATTAGCAAGTTAAATTTTCTGCTTCTGTCACTGGCAATATGCCCCTACAAGTCCGTGCTGAGGAGTGGTTTGATGAGCAGATTGAGGTAGGCAAAAGGCCAGGGCAATCTTTTTAAACATTGTTACCTTATGAGTGCTTAAGATCTTAAGCCTGCCTGATTACCACGTGCAGAATGGATAAAGCTGTATTTTATTACTCCTTCAGGAGGCACAAAACTTCTCAGTATGTGAGAATAGGATTTGCAGACCTGTTTGCAAAAAGCTGGTGCAGAAAGCACCTGCCATTATACCACACTAAGGCTGGTGAGTTTTATTGCTTCCCAGTGGGGCAGAGGCACTTTTGTACAGCTGCTCTCCTCTGCACCTGACCATCTGCAATGACAAAATAACATACATCTTTTTTCATGATTATTATTTTCTGTAGGAAATTTTGATGTAAAAAATTAGTACTAAACATAATGTTTTCATTATGATTAGCTAATAGGTGTTCTCCCTAGTCAGAATAGGTAATGCAAAAAACATAATTTAGCCTCCTAACCTCACATCATAGCAGCCACCCATCATTGGTGGTGACCTGTCATCCCTCTGCCTCAGGGACTCAGCCTAGCAAGGGATGGCAGCACTTCAGGAGGAGTGGAGTAACTGTTTTGGCATGGAGGTACAGAGCTCTTCTGTGTTGCTAGTATCAGCAAAGGCTCACTCTGCCACCACTATTACCCAGTTCAGAGGAGATGATTCTTCACCATCACCATAGTCCCTGATCTCTAGCCAGTCTGGTCTCTTTGAGGTCTGATACTTGTTCATGGATACCATCACTTGTGGGTGGTGGCTCTCTCAACCCTTTGTGTCCACCTTGAAGGTCTCTGGCTGGATGAGTCTCCCCTGGTGCCTTTTTGTCCTCTATAGCAAGGAGCATCTCACTTGAGTTCTTGCTGATGTTTCCTGCTAGGATGAGAAGAGGGGCTCTGCCAGCCAGCTATAAAGGGCAGAAGATTCAAATGTCTGTTTTGGGTAAGATAAGCTACCCCAGCACCCTCTCTGTTGACTCAATGTCTGGTTTCTCCACAGATATATTTAAGTAAGATCAGGTCATCTTCTAAAGGAGCTAAGGCTCATCTTTCGTAGTAATAATTTATTTTGCAAGAATATCTTCTACTTACTTCCTCAAAGCCTTTTTGATAACAAGAGGTGAAAATGTAGGCAAAATCTATTTCCCATCTATCTATAAATGGAAATGGTCATAGTATCAGACAAACAGGTGGTATCTAAATCAACGCCCATGTAAATTCACTGTGAATGTCACACTCTGTTATCTGTGTGACAGGCAAGCCTTGTGGTTGCATTTGCCTTCCCACTCATCCTATGATAGAAAGGCAATGTCAGTGCTATTTGGGGTTTCCCCACTGTGTTAGACAACTCCAGTTTTTGTTCTTGGCAGTAAAACCATCCAGTTGCCTTCACTTTGCAAACCAGCTACTCAGAAAGCTGCAAGAATATGCTCATTTCAGGTGTGTTTGACAAGCTGACCTTTAAAAGTCCCTTCCAACCCAAACTATTCTATGATTCTATAGATCTACGTTCAAAAATGCATATGCTATTGTAGGAAATGTACAGGTGCATACTGGGGGCACATATGCATGAACCTACTGAGCTACACTGGATGTGGGGACACAGCTGGTGACAGAAGTTAGCAGCCCCCTCTTGCAACCTCTGGAGCCACCACCCACTTTTGGTGTAGTGCTTGACACAGTAACTCCCATCCTGGAGCTGGGGCTGTATGTGAACAGCTATCATTTTCCCATCCTGCTGTTTGCACTGATTCTGCTAATGCTCCCAGTTGCCGTGTTGCCAGGCGGTGGGCTTTGCTCCCTTAGCAGTGCCCCAGCTCCTCACAATAGTGTGCCACCACCATGCCACTTGGTTGTTCCTTCATCAAAATCCCAAGTACACAAATAAACATATTGTCATAAAAACAGTGTGTTTACTTACTGTATCTGTGTGTGTGTATATATGTATGTAGCAGGTGCAGAGTCATGTGAATGCTAGTGGCTTTTTAGGGAAGGCAGAGAAGCAGGTTGCTCAGGCATCAGCCCTCTCGCAGCTTGAAGGCTGTGTAAATCAGGGACTGCAGAGGCTGCTGGAGCCGGGCTATTGCAGGATGTTTTTGATCTGCTGACAAAGGCCTGGAGTACATAAAATATTCCTGCCACAGTAACCGCATCTTCTTCTGTACAGCACTACAACCCTCTAGTGGAAACTCAGCCCTATCGGCATGCTGGTGCTTCTGGCCATGGGATGAGCCATTCCTTTGAGGTTTGAAACTCCACAGTGAAGTAACAGCATCCACAGTTCTAAACAGATGTGTTTTTCCTATCGAATGCTATTTTTTTATTATTCTGGCATGTAGTAGCTCCAGTCCTGAAAGATTACATCCATCCTACCCATCACAAAGTGAGCACTCCTGCTCAGTACAGGCTCTGAGCAAGAAGATAACATTCAAGAGGGATAAGAAATACATGCACAGCACCCACAAGGGTTTCCTGCAGTATTTCCCGGAATCTAAAAATCAGCCTGTGCAGTTCAGCTCAATCTGAGTCATGTCTAAGCTAAGACAAGTTCCCAAATGATTCTCAGGATCAGGACAGCAATTCAGACACCTTTCAAATGCCCTGTCGATGTGGCATTCTGCAAAGCACTGAGCACTAGCCAAAGTCAGTCGTGAGAGCCACAATTAGGCCATGCAGGGTGCTTGGAAATAGCCCACCCTTGGTAAGTGAAAGGGCAGTACAAGATGAGAATAGTGGTAGAACCATTCCCTGTGTGGTTTTAAACTGATCTATGTCCCAAATGGAGTGAGCAGTGTGAGGATTCCCCTGGGAAAGCCTCTCCGTGAGCTTCAGAGTCCAGCAGTGCATGTCAAGCATCCTTGCAGAGGATATGCTGACAACTGAGAGGGCAAAGAACCTTGAAGACTGCAATGTCTCTTGGAGGCACCCAGGGACATGTATGAGCTTCACAGTCCCTTGAGGTAGTGAAGGCTGCAGTGCCCAGTCAGAGAGGGTGCAAGACACCTCAGCCGTGGCTCCTTTAAAGGAGTTTTTGGTACCTTGAGGGATTAGGATGGAGATGCATCCTCTGCACTACCAACTGGCTGTAGCAGAGAAAGAGCCAGGAAAACATGTCCCATGGGGAGGAACAACTCAGTCCAACCCATCGAGTATCCCTCAATGTACCTGCAGAAGCAGAGACAGGCTGTGGACAGTAGGGCATCAGCACTACTCCATCCATCCTGCCCGCCAGAGCATCTCACTGGTCCCAGCCAACATGGAGAGACATGAAAGCTGGCAGAAATTAGATTCCTGCCCCAAAGGACAAGCAGCCTCCACAGTGAGCTGTTTTTCCCCTTTAGAGGAGATATAAATATCTTTTCAATTTCAGCTTTGAGGATCTTCATACTGTGAGATGATTTCACCAGACGAGTTCCCAGGGCTTTGTGCTGTCTGCTTACTGAGCTGCTTAGGTGCTGTTCACCGGACAATTCCTGCTCATCCCCAGGGGAAGGAGACCAGACCACCAATGGGCCAGACATGATGTAGGGCACAGAGAGAGGTGTGGGGAGTCATCTTCACTTAAAAAAAAATAATGTGTCACAGCACTACAATGTAACTCACAGTTACAATGGTGTCATTTCTGCCAAGTGGGAACTGGCAGGAACTGCTTGCACGCTGTAACCTCTTGTAAAGCCAAAGGCTGCTTTGGGAGGATTAGGACTAGGGCTGCTGTCCTCTGCGCTATTTGTCACCACTCTTACAAGCGCATGGTTGATTTCTTGTCCCTGTATTTTCCCAAGGGAGTGACACTGCTGCCTTTGTCAACAAACCATGTTTTCTGTGATTTTTTTTGGCACAGCACTTCAGAGGGGGACAGTCTAACCCAGCAAGTGCCTCCTCAGTGCTCTGGGATTAAGCAGAGCAGCACAATGTCTCCTGTCCAGCTGCTTCATGCTGTCTGTTTGCTCCCATCAGATGCCAGCAAGTTCCTGTCCCACTGGAGCAACCACTTCTGTACAGGGCTGCCCACACCTCCCTGAGCCTAGCATTCTTCAGATGCTGCAAGCCCAGAAGATCACCTATTTCTATGGTTTCCAGCAGTCTGCAGAAAGTCTTTAGAAGCCACAGCTGCTGCAAGATTAATTGCAGGGTTAGAAGTAAAGGGTGTAGACTCTTCCTGTGGCTGTGAGGTCTGCTCAGCATGGTGTAGCTAGGGTTGCACTTGAGTGATGCCTGGGTAGTTATGGCATTGGACTTGAGATCAGATGTTTCAGCCTATTTTCATCCTGTATAGGTTCAAATGCTGCTTTTAAATGCAGTCAGAAACCATTGAAGGCTTGAGGAGTATTTCTGTTTGCCCTGTGCTTGCACCCACTCACAAGGAACTGCTCTCAGCCACCATCAGAGGCATGATCAGGCCAACAATAATTTTGGGTTTGACTCAGTACAGATGATCTTCTGTTTTGATGAATTCCTGATCCAGCTAATTTTGCAAAGCACACCATTGCTCTCCAGCAAGGCAAAGGGAACAGAGTGGTGATGCATGCTGCAAATCAATTAAGAGACACCATGACAAATGTGTTTCTTTGTCAAATTATTCAGCAAGTGAATACATGATGGTACAAATGGGTTTTAGTAGTATAGCATGAAAAATTAAGCACTGTAAATGAAAAAAAAAGTATTAGTCCATAGGCCCTCAGGACTGTAGCTGGGCAGGGTTTGTTCTCTCCTTCCACCAGCAGATGACTATTAGTCACACACAAACCTCAAGTTTGGATGGCATCAACATTCCATGGAGCTTGCAGTGCAGAAATAGCCTCCTCCTAATATCTCCCAGGGGAGGAGACCTCTCCAGGGCATGGTGTGGTCCCTGTGAAGAAAGAAGCTCTACATGACTCAGCCCCAAGGGCAGTAAAAACACTGAGGATGGTGTGAACAGTCTCCATGTGGTTTGGGTGAGGGGCATAGGTCCTGGTGCCCATTGTGATGCCAAGCAGCACCCCACTGACTGAGCATCCCATTGGCATCCCTAATCCACCTGGAGAAACAGAAACAAAATGTGCCCTGACCTCCTAAATTGCTATCACTAAGAAACAACGTGTGCCAAAACCTCCATGATGCAGCTTGCTATGTCTTAAGTCACCCTGCTGGCTGTGGGCAGAGATTTACATCTCCCAGTGACTGACACTCCATCCTCCAAACCACAGAAAGCTAATCCCACACGGGCAACCACCACCATTCCCATACCGAGATTCCTCTACTGCTGCTGCATGTCACTGCTGGTGCTCAGCACCCTTTCTCTGGACCTAGACCCCATCAGACACGGTGCTGAATGTTTGTTATTGGTGAGAAGTTTATCAATGCAGCCAGTGGCATCAGTTCACTCTGAGACTGTTGTGTTACATGGGAGCTGGCATGAGTAGGAAGCCATGTCTGAAATGCCACCTGCAGTTCTGATGGCACACACCAACCCACACTGCTGGACCCATTGCAGCTTGCACAAGCTGCTCAGCAGGTGGTGTGGGCAGCAGGCTGGAGCCTTCATCTGTGGAAGAATTGTCATTCTGACCCTGATGTGTTACCTTCAGCCAGTGTTGTTTCATACAAGTAAGGCAGGAGCAGCTGTGGAGGGAGACACACAGAAGACATGAAAAACAGGGTGCATCCACACTGCAGGGCCACCCAAATCACCTGGAGCCTGCAGCACTGCACCCACTGCATCCCACGCTTGGCTTCCTTTGGCAAAAATGTCACTGAATTCCAGCTCAGGACAGACCTGTATCAGCTGTACACCTCCAGTAGAGCCAGCACTACCACAGTGCCAGCAGATGCGCAAGCGTGGCTCAGGCCAACATTTGGCAGGATCCTTAATGCCACCCCCTGCCTTCTGGGATGAGAAAACACAGAGGGAGATGCAGCAATCATTTCTTCAGCACAGCCTGTGTTGCAGCTTTTTGTCTTATAATTGTTGTATATCAAGCCTAGGAAGGCTATGCATCCAAGGAAGCATCTGTATCTGGACAGCTTCTGAAACCTTGACCAAACCAGTCTGCAATGGACCTTGGCAAGTGTTAGTTGGACAAAGTTTCATAAAAGTTTAATTCCCAACATGGTAGTGTTCTTTACTGTTGCTGGATTTTCTAACCCGGTTGGCAAATGCATATTGCTTTTTCCTATGCTTGACTACTGTAATACGTATTACATTAAAAAGGGTTCTAAAGTTCATTAATGGTCCAGTTTCTTGGTCTTTCATTACAAACCACAGCAGAAACCAGTGGGAGTTATGTTTAAAGTATCCCTATCATAAGTGTACAAATGTGCTATAGCCCTGTGGAAAATATACAAGGGTACATAACTCATTCTTTATTTTCAATGTGTATGTGGTTAAAGCTAAAATTGTGACACATATCCAACATTATCTTATCTATTCACTGCTATTCTGTTCATTATGCCAGGAGAGCCTACTGATTACATAATGAAGTTCATTACCATTGGTAAATGTCTAGTGACATTGAGGTTTTCAGTACAGGAGCCTTCCAGGATAAAGTATGCTTTGGATGGAAGGTGCAGAGAGCACTCAAACAAAGCCAGTGACAGCTTCCAGCAATAGACCCCTCTGCCCAGTGGCTGGGAGGGAAGCAGAGCTGTGTCACTTGCTCCTGAGGACCTGTCACTGTCCTGTGTCGCAAACACTATAACTGTGGGGCCAGGACAGACTAAGTTGAGCCTGGCTAACTCCTCTTCTGCCTCACCACATATTATATCACTCAGGCTGGTGCTCTTCCAATGGGTCTCATGATTTAGTGCAATTCATATTTGATCAGGCAGATCCCTAAGGAACCATTTGAATAGCAGAGGATATGAGTACAGAATATGAAGGGACCACCTGGGTCATTAAACCCAGTCCCTTGTTGTCCCTGGTAACCATATAATAGACATTTAATCCAGAAAGGCCCAACTACTTCCATTCCTCTTTCCCTGTGTGGCTGGAACCTGTAACATGATATTAAAGCCATCACTGAAAGCACATTTCTTGTTTCAAAAAGGCAGAGCTCCCAGAAAATGGAAAGTCTCTGGTGTCTTTGGCCATAATATATCATCAGGAATAACACAGTTCTTAGCAATTGCATTTCACACAGAGACAGACTTGGCATTTCCCCAAACACTTTCTTAGCCATTTCAGAGATTTATAACTAATAATTTCATAGCTGGATAAATAATTAGACTCTGAGGTTTTGTCTTAGCTTTTTTCTTATATACAAATCCCTTATTCACAAGCTATATTAAAACACCTGTCAGTAGTGTAATGTGCATTTCATATCAGTGACTCACCTATTTCCTGCCTGGGTACATTGATTTTGTTTCCATTATTTGTACTCTTTTATTTATGTAATTATCAGACCTGTCTTTCATAAGAAATACATCTATTACATGTATATATCTGTACAAGCTATACATTCACCAAGCTGAATGGTGCTGCCTATGTGGTAGAGGGACAGGATCTCATCCAGAGGGATCTGGGCAAGCTGGAGAAGTGGGCCCAGGTGAACCTCATGTGGTTCAACAAGACCAAGTACAAGGTCCTGCACCTAGGTTGGGAAAATCCTTGTCATCAATAAAGCCTTGGGGATGAGGTGATAGAGAGCATCCCTTTAGAAAAGGACTTGGGGGTGCTGATAGATGAGAAGCTGGACACGAGCAGCCAGTGTGTTCCTGCAGCCCAGAAGGCCAATCATATCCTGGTCTGCATCAGGAGAAGTGTGTCCAGCAGATTGAGAGATCATTCTGCCACTGGTGAGACCTCACCTGAAGTACTGCATCCAGCTCTGGAGCCCTCAACACAAGAAGGACAAGGACCTGATAAAGCGGGTCCATAGGAGGGCCACAAAAGTCATCAGAGGGCTGGAACACTTCTCCTATGAATACAGGCTGAGAGAGTTGGGTCTGTTCAGCCTGGAGAACAGAAGGGCTGGGGAGACCTTATAGAAGCCTTCTAGTACCTGAAGGGGACCTACAAGAATGCTGGAGAGAGACTGTTTACAAAGGCCTGTACTGATGAGACGAAGGAAAACGGTTTTAAACTAGACCAGGGTAGATTTAGATTGGACATTAGGAAGAAATTCTTTACTATGAGGGTGGTGGAACACTGGCACATATTGCCCAGGAAAGTAGTGGAGGCCTGATCCCTGGAAGCATTCAGTGTCAGGCCTGATAGGGCTCTGAGCAACCTGATCTAAAAATGTCCTTGCTCACTGCAGGGGTTTTGGGCTAGATGACCTTTAATGGTCCCTTCCAACCCAATGTATTCTATGATACCACTACACAGGAGATGATGCACATATACAAACCCAGATGCACAAAGGGTTACAGAGAAGCAGATCAGCATAAGGCAGAAACCCATCATATAATGGAGCCATCCTAAACTGTATCTGATTGCCTTGAGTGAAGGCAGATCTATGGCAGACCTATGGTAGAGCATTTTGTCCCACTCTGAAAAGGAAGAACAGTGACTCCCAACAACAAATTTGAACCCTGTAGAGGAACTGGTGGTTAATGTCTAGAAACACCTTCAGTAAGTCCTTCTAGGAAGGGGAAGATTATGAAGGCTGAAAGAGCTACTGCAGCACTGAGCTCTCATGGGACCTGGTGTTACCAGGTATGTATGAAACTTCCAAAAAAACCCAACTTTTTTAAAAAATAAAATGTTAATTCTTACCCATAAGGTCCCAAAAGGTTCTTTGTCCTCTCCTAGGCAGTTTGGTGCATTTTAGGTGCTCTTTCACATAAAGAGCCACTCCATCACCCTGCCTTGCTGGCCTGTCTTACTTGAACAGTACGTAGCCATGTAGCCATTCCACTCATATGAGCTATCCCACCATGTCTCAGCGATTGCAATGACATGATGGCTCTCTGATCACACACAGATCTTTACTTCTTCTTGCATGTTTCCCATATTGCATACCTTAGTGTATAGGCTTTTCAGAGAGGTAGCCAAGCATACAGGTTTCCCTGAAGGGGAGGATAAACCATAGTCCTACACAGCTCCAGGATGGTGGGCTTTCTGATTCCTGTCTTCAGAGGTAGCTAAGGAACATTTCTGTCAAGTCTGGTTGACCTGGCTTTTTCCCCAGGTGGAAATGACATGAGCAGACAATCACCTCCCATATTCTTCAGTCTAAAGCTCCTTTCACTAAGCTGGCCAGCCTGTTACCAATGATCTCTTACCTTTTCCAGACAGGTGTATCTCATCCATCCAGAACAGGTTGTACTCATTGAAGAATGTTCCATTGCCATAAAAACCCGCTTGACAAGCACCAGCCATGTAGCCAGAAATTTATGCTCATCATACATCTATTGCTGGTTAACTGTTTTCCTCCATCTGGTAAGGCTGAGGAAAAAATAACTTGTGCAACAAATCTTTTTTACCTGTACCCTTAGGGCTTTATAGTCCTCCTTGATTCTGCTCACCTTATGGTTTGCTGTGTCATTCATGCCCACAGGAAAGAGTAACCGGGGATATTAGTCTGTGCTTTTGTTCAGCTGTGGTACCCCTTTCACTCATGTCTCCTGATCTTAGCTCTCAGGAGACAGCAGACATCTTATGACTCTGTCAGGTCACCAGATGGTACCTCACTGCCCTTCAACAAAGAGTCACCCACTTGGCAGTGGTGAGTACTTGCAATTTCTTTTTGCGGTGCTGCTTTTACAGCTACCTTCTGCAGCCCTTGTTTTTGCATGTCTGTGGCTGTTAAAATCTCATATCTGTTTGTGGTATTAATTGTGGAAGGTGGAGACTGAAGAGGAGTCCTGCTTTTGTGGGTCACCAGTGTCCACAATAGCTCATTTGTGGTGATGTCCTCAACAGGAGTGTGCTTGTGAAAACACCTATCTCCATCTCATCTCTACTGATACTGTGCATCCTTTCAAGAGTTTCTTGTAGCTCTGCCCCCTGATGTAACAGGTCATCTACCTGTGCACACCTTGTGAAGGTTACCTTTTCACCAGGAGTGGGGTTTGGACAATCACTACAGCCTACTGCCTGTAATGAGATCTCCTTTGTTACCAGTCTGACCTCAGTGCCGGGTAAACTGGTGGAGCTAATCATCATGAGTGTTATTATTTGAGTCCTGAGGCAAGTACCATTTCTGGGAAAGCTCTTATCCTCAGCTGTGGGCTTACGAGGAGATTTCAGTGTCCTCCCTGCATCTAACGAGCGACTGCAGTGATGCACCAATGGCCACAGAGCTTCTGTGCAAACTGCTGCTCCCTGCCCTGCTGACACATCACACTCCTGGTCACTCCTGCTCCCTAGGGCAGCTTTTTATAGGTGTGGGGATGGTTATCAGTGGTGCTGGCTCTGCCCATACCACCTCAGCAGTCTGTCCACAAGTGGCCCACCCTCACAGAATCACACAATCATTAAGGTTGGAAAAGATCTCCAAGATCACCAAGTCCAATATTTAGCTGACATTACCATGACCACTAAAATAATGTCCTTCAATGCCACATCTAGACATTTTTCAAACTCCAAGGATGGTGACTCCACTACCTACCTTCTCCAATGCCTCACCATTCTCAGTAGAGATTTTTTTCCTAATGTGCAATGATCTACCAGCAAAGTCTCATTGCAGAGGAAACTGCAGTGTGACTGGAGTAGTGTGAGGATCAACAACTACTAGATTAAGTAGGAGGAAGTATTCCTCATCCACTCAAGTCACTGGGAGCCATGAGGTGACATCTGGGGACTTCACTTTCTATTCAACCCACATGGAAAGCAATTTGAAAATTTCCATCCCCCCCCCTCCACCCTGGTCTCTAGGTCAAATCCAAACTTTGTCAAACTTACAGGAAACATGGTTTTTAGCTAGAAATTTCTGGTGCTTCAGCCCATGCACATTTCCAATGAAAGGGCCCAAAGTATGCATCATATCTTTTCAATATGCTCAGTAGCTATTTCTGAACCTTGTAAGAAATTTTGTTGAGGTTAATGATTCTGAGGCAAGTTGCATGTGGCTGCAAGTGAAGCCTGTCAGAGCTCAGAGAGAAGGTGAACATGGTGAGAGACAAGTGGAAACAACAATATATTGCTGTACAGCTGGGGATGCTTAATGTGAGTATTAACACATAATACCTTAATAAGAGATCATTTGGGACACAAGAGACTGGACACTCAATTTTACTTACTGTGCAAACTCTTAACTCTGGAAATGTTTGGTGCATGTGTATTTGTTTGGCAGACCTGTGGAGAAAACTTAAGGGTAAATTTTATGATCTCTCAGGGCTGTTCTATCTGTAGGATTTATTTTTAACAGTTTATAAGAGCTGAGTGAGCAGGAAAAGAGCAGGACAGTAACCGTGGACTCATAAGAGCAGACTTTAACCTTTTTGGATAGTTACTTTTAAGGATCCCTTTTGTTACAGTCCTAGAAAGAAGCAGAGTCCAGAGGAGCTGGTTTATTTTCAAGGATCACCTCCTGCAAGCTCAAGAATGTCCATCCCCACATGCAGGACATCAAGAAAAGGCAACATGAGGCCTTCATGGATGAACAAGGAGAACTCTCTGAATTGAGAGCTGAGGCCAAGAAATGACATAGAAGGATGAATCAATGCAATCTTATGATTTCAGAAAAGAAGTTTTAATCATCTGACTGTTCCTTAAAGTAATTGTGTGATTAAACCTCTCTGGTAACATTATTCCTAGGAAACTGAAAGCCTGCTGAATTCCAATCCACTTAAAAATTAGCCCTGCCAATGCCCCAGGCACCAGCCCAATAACCTTCCTCCTCCACCACCGTTTGGGCTACACAAAATACATTAGGCATCTTAATGAGGTATATGCAGTCATCTTGGAAGGCACATAGGAAATGACCTAATCCGCAAGTAGTTCACCGAGTCTGGATTCTGTGGGGATTTTCTTACACTCTTGATTATGTTGCTTACATAATGCATCATAGGAGGCTGACAAGAATACCCAAGCACACACATGACTGCACTGTCCTTGTCAGTCCAGTCCTCCTGTCAGTCTGTGTTCTGTCTCTGGGGTGCCCCTGCAGCAGGAGGTCGGTCTCTGGAGCTCTGCTTGTGCATTTCCTATGCACAGTGGGTCTCTCTCAACTCTGCTGCACATAAGTACCTCCAGTTGCTGCTCTCCATCTTGTTTATGCAGTCTGCAGGGGAGTGGTAGTGGTGCTAGCCTCAGAAGAAGCTGAATAAGAATTATTCAAACGCTATCAGCCCTCACTCCTGGGACAGGTACAACTGTGATCTCTGCACTGAGAGGGGGACAGAGATCAATATCCATTGCAGATCTTCTCCACACATGGAAGGAGGATGTTAGTTGAGAAAAAGGAGGTGAGAGCATGGGTCACAGTTACAGTACTCAATGAGAAATGGGTACACATGTGCAGTCTTAGAATGTGTTTCATCTGATTTTGCTCTTTTGAGCTAAAACAAAGTAAAAATAAATACAAATAAACATTCCAGATTCCACAGGTTCACTGAAAACAGCCCAGCTCTAATAGCAACAAATCATACACAGTGCCTATCTCATTTTTCCTTTTGTAGGTTAACCAGAGAAGGTCACAGCAATCATGTTTAATAAAAGAAGTTTTCCCTTATTTTCTGGCACTGGCAATTGGCCTATAAGATCTGCTTTCCAAAATCACTCCCCAGTTATTCTTTTTTCTCTGCTTAATATTCCTTGAGGCACTTGCAGCCAAGTAGATTATTTATCTTAAAAAAAACCCAACAAACAACAGAACAAAACAAAACAAAACAAAAAACCAAAATTATATTAATTTAGCTCAGATTTCAACCAACACATATTATAAGTCTCTGCAGATTGTATATTAGCAAGGGAATTTTGAATATACAGTAATTGGAATATATTACATTCAAGTAAAGTCTCAAGAGGACAGCTTCAAATGCTGGTTTAATTCTACTGCTTTTTATAAAGTCTGTGCATGGTATGAAAATAAATCACTGGGAGAGACTCTCCCTACATAAATGAACTAGTTATATTCTTTCTCCTAAAGGTACCTTGTATTTTTCCTTTGACAGCTGCCCCTGAGCATTTGGTTTGATTGTCAGCAGATATTTAAGACTCTGTAATCCTGTGTGTAAGTGGTCTGTATGGTGAAGAGGGACTGCACTTTATGCCTTGCCCATCACCTAGCACACAGCCATATCTCAGTACCCATTGAGCTGTTACCTGTGGCTACGTCAATCCTGCCAAGAAGCAGCTACACTGACCATGCATCCAGCTTAACCACAGACTCCTGCAGCTTCTCTTGCACGATGCCCCCTCCAGCCCCTTCTCAAGATGGCAGAAGACACCTTTAATGTCTGGAAACTCTACCCTTGGGGACTTCTTCACCAGAACTGCTGTTCTGGCAGGGCTTGCAAGTGCCACCAGGGCTGCAGAGTCTTGTTAATGCCCACAGAGAATGACTCACATGGGCACAGCTGTCACTGATGACTACTCAAGGAATGGTAATAAAAGTGAGCCTGCAGATTGTCCTAAAAGCAGTGCTCACATGCCTGTAACATGCCACCACCACAGGCTCCTTGGTAGACTAGCCATGCATGAGTCTCATCTGTAAGTGACACTGCCCTTGGGACAGTCTGGTCATCACTGGTTTGAGACACCGAACACTGATGGCATCTGGAAAAGGAAGGGAATAGTCAGGTGTTTCCCAAGCCTGTGTCCTGCTTACAGATGCTTTGCTGAGAAGTACCCAGCTCAAGATCCTCAGGAGCTGAAGAGCAGAAACTTAGAGACTTATGTTTTCCTGTAACTCCAGACCCACCTACCAGGCCAGGTCCTGCAAACAGACAGGGGTTTCCTAACTGTCAGTGCCAGTGTTGTGGTCTCTCTGGCAATTCTCCAGCCTAAAGCAACCCATGGACTGAGGGAACTTCTGCTTCCTTTCCCTCAGCCCCATTTGCCTGTCTAGTAATAGAAAAAACCCCAGACTGTTAGTCTGTCTTTCAAGTCAGGTGTCTGTAGCTGAGCTGTGGGAGCTGAGTGCTCCCTTGGAGCCTCTGAAGTCACGGTGTGAGAAGGAGAAGACAACACCCAATGTGATCTGTGCCTGCATTTCCCTGCCTATATTTCTAAGGCTGTCTAGATCACATGGACATGCTTCTTGCTTGGAAGGTTTTTATGTGAATTATGATCCAGAAGCCTCAGTAAGCAGAAGTCAGCCTTTCTCTACTGAATTACTTACTGCTGCCTCTACCCCAGCAGCTAACATCTCCACCCCAGCCTGCCTATGTGTGAACGTCACTGTTTCTGGTTGCAAGGCAGCTCCCCTCCTGCCTGCACTCTGATCAATTACCTTTTCCCATACATCAAGTTCCTGCTCCATCTCCTGTGGTTTATATGCTCTAGCTTGCAAATGAACATTGTCTGCATCAGGAATTTTAATATAAATTAGCCTGCAGAAGAGATTGAAGGATGCTGCACACTTTTCAGGCCCTAAGGAACTCTACAGAAATTAAAAATTTTAGGAATGAATTAAATGCTTGTACATTGTTCTTATCCCTAACATCAGGTTCAGCAGCCAAGACTGATAACCAAATTGTGCCCTTGTATCGGTAAGTCCTAGATGGAGGTGGAAATTGGGAAATGGCATGGTGTCGTGGTTTAGGGTCAGGGCAACCCCCAGACCGATAACAGGCTGCTCTCTTTTAACCACCCTCCCTCCACAAAGGGGAGAGAAAAGGAATAAGGGAGAGAGACTTAATGATTAGAAAAAGGAACTAGAACAATTTAATTAAAAATG
>JANHGL010026201.1:30100-45150 GCA_024611195.1 Ceyx melanurus | reverse complement strand
TGCAGCTAGTTAGAAACCTGAGCTGAAAAAGTAAAATCACTGAACAGAATTTGCTTGGTTTTCACCCAAACCAGGACACATGGGTACAGCACAAGGGAATTATCGAAGTTCAAATGGGCACAATAATATGTGAGTTCAGGGTGGAAAAGCCAAAGCTCAGGTCGAAAGTAAAAGGCCCAAGACAAAATGACGAAGCTAAAAGCAAAAGCCGACATTACCAGATGAAGCCTGAAAAGCCTGAAGCTGAAGCCACTTTATTTTTTCCCAGCAATCTTTTATCTCTTCAGGACAGCAGGCAAAGCAAGTGTGTCTTTTTTTCTATAGGCTACATTTTGCTGTCTCCTTCCTTTTCCAACTCCTTATTTGTCAAGTTACAGTGCCTGGTATCTAACAACATTAGCAAAACACCTGAATTTTCTCATCACTTGCTTCTTCTCATTATTTTGTTCAGCTTCCCCTTATCTCTCAGCCTACTCACCTTTCTCATAACAAACTACTCAGAGTCCGTGTTATTCTCAACCAGAGCCTGAGAACTCCAGTCCCATTAAAGCTTTCTCACAGGTCAATATCAATGTTATCTTCCACCAGGGCCTGAGAACTCCCCATTCCCTCTACAACTTCCCACAGGGAAGTGCTGGAGATATTAGTATTCTAGGAGCAGGAAGGCAGGGTAGGGAAGACCCTGCAGGATCTGTTGATTCTAACTGCTAAAGTAAGCTAGAAACAACCCCCAGACACCACTAGAATGTTTCCAAGAAGGAAGTGTGGTTTACCAGAAAAGGCCAGGAATGCCAGCACGGTTTACCTGGATTAGGATAGTTACGATTCCTTGGAGAGCTGGTGAAGAAAGCTTGTTATTTAAACAAAGGTACTATACTCATCTCTGCAGAAAGTGTGGAGGGAGCTGGATATTGACATGATCAGGTAGACACGGCACCACTGACAGCTGCGGTGTGGGGGTGCTGGCGGCACTGGTAACACATGCATACAACACTGGGCATAATACAAAACTGATGAGTTACACAGTTCAAAGACCTGGCAGACCCTGTTTGTCTGAAGGCTGTGGAGAAAGCACACCAGAATCTCAGAACAGACCCTGGCTTTGTAGGGTCTTTTCTGACTGGCTTGAGATGGGATGGGCATCCATGCAAAAAACAAACAAACAAACTAAAAACATCAATAGATGTTACTGAAATGTCTTCCATCTCAACTGGAAGAGCGGCAGCATGACAACAAAGTAATTTCGTTTACATATATTTTTGATATCCCGGCACCATCTGCAAGATGTAAGCAGTTACAGATTCTAAACTGCTTAAAGTTTCTGAGAAAGAATTTAAATATTCACATGGGCAATACACTAGAGTTTAGAAGGGAATATTATATTACAGCTAATTATTTTTTGATGCTACAAAGCACTGTTACTCTACTCCAAAACACAAGACGGCTGAAATCACTGACTCCTACAGCTCTTAAGTTCCTAGTGATAATCTGGAGTAAAAAATGCTAGAAGTGTTCAGCTATATATATTCCAAGATGTTCTAGTCAACAGATTATTTTTTTACCAGAAAGACGTATTGTAAGGAAGGAGCTTTTAGGATATCTGGGCAGAGAAAATAACTTTGAACTTTCTTTGAAACTTTGTTTTATCTGAATTTTTGAGGATGTATGAACACAAGTAAGTTTATGGAATAAATGTTTTGCTATTCCAAAAGGGTAAGAGAGGAGAGTTACTTAATGTTTTTAAGAACTAAAGGGCTTTACTGTGAAAAAGACTGAAAGTATCTTTACTATAAAAGTATAAAAACTATATACATTAACTATGTTAAGTTTGTGTTCTAACCAAAAGAAGGTGTTCATGGTCAATTGGATGAACAATTATAATTTGAAAAAATACTAGAAACAAGGAAAGAGCCTACTGAGTGTGGAGAGAAGACATGAGCAGCAAAGCAGAACGTTTTTTCTTGTTTAAGTACTGGGAAGAAGTAAGCATTGCCAAGTATCAAGCTGAGTTATAAGTAGAACAAAAAAAAAAAAAAAGAAAAAGAAAAATACAGCAAAGGGCTCTTAGAGAAAACAGGGCTACTTGCAATCAATACAGGGTAAAGTTTAGCCTGTGCTGGTACAGCCTCCAAAGCTACTACCCTTTTTGTAGGCCTGTGCTGAGAAATTAGCTGGAATACAGTGTACAATTCCCATAGATCAACTTCAGGGAACATCTGAAGTGGAACAAGTACAGAGTGTAAATAGGAGAGAGACGAGCTCTTTTAAATGGCAAATTGGCTGCCTATGAGTCCTGGTTGGAAATCAGAGGACTCTTCTTTCCCAGGGGTGCTCCTGAAGTCTCAGTTTTGCTGTTGACTATCAGGACGTGACTCCAGACGTGCTGCTGCTTCCAAGCTGAGCACACTCCAGCTTCCCCATACTTTATGCCTCCAGCCACTGCGTGGGTAGCTGACAAACCACCTTGTCCTGCTCTTGGCTCTATCTCATGCACTAGTTGTTAAAAACTGTACTTACAAAGTAATACTCTAAAAAAAGGTTTTCAATGAGTTTTAGCTCTACTATGTCCTTAAAACTTAGGTACTTTAGATCTTAGAAAGAGCACTTCATGAAACCACAACATAATAGTGAAGTTCTTCAATCTTCAGACTTGCATATCACAAGTTCCTTAAAATCCAGTTAGCTTTAGAAATAAAACCTTCAGTTATTTTATATTAGAAAGAAAAAAGGTTAAGGAAAAAAGTAGAAGCATATTTTTGCTGCATGAACATGAACGTCTGTGGATGTTGGTTGGTGCTCAAAAACATCTTTCTGAAATGTTTAATGCAAACCTTTGGTGATATTGTTTTGCTTCTATCACATATACTTAATCCATAAGATTTGAGTCATTCTTGAAGAAAAAAGGAGAGTCTCCATGGTGACAAACTCCTGTGGTCTGAAAAAAAAAGCATTAATTTTTTCTCCATACCCCAACTTTTTTTTTCTTTAAGCTGATTTTATAAAGATAAATGCAAAATAGTATGATTTTTAATATTCAGTATAAACAAAATCTTCCTGACTGTACAAAGGAACTGTCCTTTCTTATGTACACCTGCAAAAAGTTATCAGCATGCTCCTATGTAGTGAAAACTCTCCAGGAGGGATATGTCAAATTATTGAAGACTCATCCACACGAGATCTACCAGAGCTGAAGAATGTTATTTCCTTACCCTTCCCTCATGAAAAATTAACACAGAAACGTGTGTCTCAAAGATCCTACCAAGATGGAGATTGTATCACTTTTCTGTGTTTATATACCCTAATGAGTGATGGCTGTAAGGCTGCACTGAGCAAGGGGAGTATTGGGAAGCTCCCTGAAGGGGGTCAGGGCTTTGTGTTCTGCTATGGTGCCAGCAACACTCAGAGGCCCCTCTGGCACCAAGGACCCACTGTGCAAAGGTCTGTACAAGCCATCAGAGGAAATGGACCATTTCCCTTAAGGGCCTCACATTCATAGTAATGAAATGTGAGACGTTTTCCTCAAATCACTGGCAAGTGTAAAAAGTAGAATATGCATCCAAGTTAGGGGAAAAAAACCCCAGCCTCTTGTAGTTTGTACCAGTTTGGAACGGGTTGATCTCAAAAATACCATGGGATATGCAACTGTGATTTTTGCATAGACTTAGCTCACATTATAAATGCAAAGTAATTCTAGGAGTTGCCTTGTTGTTGGTGCATTGTACAATCTGAGTGAATAAAACTGATGTCTGGCAAAGAAAGTTGAATTGTGTTTTGCTCTTCCAGAGATCTAATAGAAAATTACATGAGATTTCCATACACCAAAAGACAGGAGCAATAAAGAAAAAAAGGAATTAAAAAATAAGTTTGAACCTATTGTTTATGTATTAAATGTGTCATTGCTCCCTTGCACTTCCCATCAGGTATTCCAGTTTTGGACACTATGCACACATGCATTTGGGGTTTGATCACACTGTGCAAATGTTTGACCCTCAGGTGGAAGAGAATCAGGCAATAAGAGTCCTGTCCTTCTGCCATTCTTAAAGCATTTATAGATCACATATTCATAGAATGGTAGGGGTTGGAAGGGACCTCTGGAGATCATCGAATTCAACCCTCCTGCCAGAGAAGGATCACTAGGACAGGCCACACAGGAACAGATCTGGGTAGGTCTTGAAAGATTCTAGAGAAGGAGACTGTACAACCTCTCTAGGCAGACTGTTCTAGGCTCTGCCACCATCACAGTAAAGAAGGTTTTCCTCATGTTGAGGTGGAACTTTCTGTGTTCCAGTTTGTGACCATCATCTCTTGTCCTCTCACAGGACATCATGGAAAAGAGGCTGGTCCCTGACACTTGAAACCAGTCCTTCAGGTATTTGTAAATATCTCAGCTAAACAGCCTCAAGTCTCTCAGCCTTTCCTCATAAAAGTGATGTTCCAATCCCTTAATCATCCTCATAGTCCTGAATTGGACTCTTTCTAGTATGTATTTCTCTGTCCTTGTTGAACTGGTGACCCCAGAACTGGACACAGTATTCCAGATGTGGTCTCAATAGTGCAGAGTAGAGGGGGAGGAGGACCTCTGTGACCTGATGGACACAGTCTTCTTTATACACCCCGGGATGTTCGTTAAGATCATGGTACAAAAATGAAGGCTTCCATCCAGGCAAAACATATTATAATGAGAATATGTGAGTAATGAGATGTATAATCCATCATAAC
This sequence comes from Ceyx melanurus, assembly GCA_024611195.1. Taxonomy (NCBI): domain Eukaryota; kingdom Metazoa; phylum Chordata; class Aves; order Coraciiformes; family Alcedinidae; genus Ceyx; species Ceyx melanurus. The sequence continues at coordinate 40,431 of JANHGL010026201.1, read as the reverse complement.
TCAGCTTTCTCATCCTAAATTACAATGAGATCTGAAACTGGATTAACAAAAAGATCCCTAGAGAATCTATAAATCATGTGATTTTGCCATTGTGGCCCTCTTCTGCTCTCAGTAGTTTCTCTGGAAAAAATGTTTATTGTCCCAAAATGCCTGTTAATTGTGCTCAGTTTACTATGAAATGATTGTTTTTTCTTCTAATGGCTCATCCCACAAAGAAAACGGAGATGGGCTCATCCATCTGAGCTCATGCTCTCTTGCACATTAACAACAGTGCAGAAGAGAGCTAAATCATTCCCTCATTTATTGCAGGCTGTCACGGTCTTCCAGCTAATCTTGAGTAATGTAATTAGAATCCCATTATCTTCAGTAGCAGAGATTAGGCTGAATTAAGCAGCTATTTTTTCATCAAGTTCCTCCTCACCATTTACCAAATCTGCAGGGCTAATATACAGTAATAACAACTTTCCAACACAGAGTAAATTTAATGCTTCAACTTAATGTGTGGAAGCATATGTTTTCTTAGCTACATTTACAGCTCATATGTGTTCAAAAGGTGGGGTATTTGGGACAGTGAAAGCAGTTAAAATTCACCTGCATCTAATGTCAGCAGTATTAAACTATTCATCTTAAAGATGATAAATATAATAAATATAATATAGGAACAGGTCAAAACTGACCATGAACAGGGCCAGAGACTGGAGCTCTTACTGCTTAAACAATTAGGTCCTGGAAGAGTTTTCTTCTAAAAATATGTAGGGATTAAAGTGAGAGTAGCCCAAATGTAAGCCTGTTCCTTCACAAGGACTGTGATAGTTCAGTGCTCCAGCCTTTCCAGCATCAGACAACCTCTGGAGGTGATTCTAGATACAAAGGATGCCTGTGCACACATGAAGACTGCAGGCTTCCCACCCCACCACCACCTGTCTCCATCTTCCAAGCCCTGGCTGCAGAGCTCCTGGGAGAATGTTAGAGATGCTGCAGGGAAGCATATGTTGCCTATCACTAAATACTCTCCTTTTTTTATTAAATTACTGGCTTACCTGGGCTGGTAATTTACACTCCTAGACTATAGATTCCAATTAAATTAAAAGGGAAAACTAAAGTAACTACAAATTGATGTAAAAGCAAAAATAGTCTGATCAGTGGACTCTAAGACCTATGATAATTTTTTTACATTTCAGCATGCACAGAAAAGGTATAAAAGTATCTCTAAAATATTCCAACTGCTGCTGTAACAGCAACATGTTCGGAAATTCTCGAGAAAGTTGCAATTGGGTATTTAGGTGTTTGCAGACTAATTTAGCCCCAGAAGCACACTTTTCCTATAATTTTCTTTAACTGTAATTTCATTTCAACTCCTACTCACTGTGAGGCCCACCAGCTTGTATGGTATTAGCTACTGTTGTCCTCAAGGCACCTGCCAGTTTGCCAAAGGCTCTTCTGACTTGATTACAGCATGTGCTGAGACATGTTCAATAACTCAATTAATCTATCAGTGATATTAAATTGAAGTATCTGAGCATGAATTGTTGAATGTTTCAAGAACAGCATTGGCACTTCTGTACTTGAATAAATAAAGCCATAACCCCTTCTCTGGGATATTCAGAACCTGCCTGGATCTGACCCTGTCTGATCTGATCTAGGTGAACCTAATTTAGCAGAGGGGTTGGAGTAGATGATGTCCAGAAGTCCCTTCTGACCCCTACTGTTCTGTGATTCTGTCATGACTTAGTTTTCCTGAAGTTAAAATTCCCCATTTGTTCTTATCACACATGGAAAACCTAAAATGTATTCTAAGCTTAAAACATCACCCCTACTAGTGCTTATCACAGATCAGAATTGCTCTTGCTTGGATAGCACATGTAAACTTCTGGCCTTGAGGCAGATGTGTGGAAAGAAAGAAAAAACACCTGAAAGACTCCAAGACAGACAAAGTTTTTATGTTGGGAAACCCATGTCTCTTTAAGACTCTTTCTGTGAAATCTTAGAGAAAACTCCTTCTCAAATTAATTTTGCATACTTCTGGAGGCCACTAATAGATGGTGTACACTGATGTTTTCTCTGGCAACTTCAAATAGAAAATCAAGCATGAAGTCTTACTGGAGCCAGCTGCAGGCCATGTGGTCTAGCTGAGCAATTAAAATTCCTCGATAGTGCACTCAGTGCAATGTGAACAGTTACTGCATCTTCCTACCAGCTCGTAATCTTGAGACTTTCCAACAACAGAACCTCTGTTCTGGTTTTTGAATGTAACCAAATAGCAGCAATTCATTAAAAGACTTGTTAAGTTGCCTAATAGCTTCAGTGTTGTGGTATTGCTTTCATGCTGAGAAATCAAGGAAGCCTTTCCAAATGCCCATAAATCGCTTTGAAATATTTCTTAATAATTTAAATTTCTGCCCAAGCCTGCTGAAGTCAACAGTATTAAACAGACACAGTTGTATGACAGAGCTTAGCAAAGCAGTACACAGTGGCCCTGGGACACTTCCAGCAGAATTATTTTTTTTTTAATTAAATAAATAAAATGACAGAAGGTTTTACCAGTAGAGGGAAACAGAGCACCTTGTCTGCAACCTTCTCAGAGATGCAGCAATGTCGCTGGCATTGTGAGTGTTCTTTTACTATGATGCAAGCTGGTCTTTCTCTTCTCTTGGTGAGCACCCATGCTGACCCCTTGCTTCCCGCAGATGTACACTTGCATGCAGGCAGACTCATGTTTGGGAGCAGGTGAAGGCCCTGCATAGATCACCCCATCAACTCAGCTCAGGGAATGAGCAATATCTTCAGCAACTTGCTGTCCGGGTTTGTTGTGTCCTGAAAATGGCATAGAGTTTGACCTTGATATGTAAATGAAACTTTCAAAATTGGTTTAATGAAGTTAGGTTGCTATATATCCATTAAAGCACTTAAATGCAAGTATCTTGATCTTCAAAGCTGTTACATACCTCTGACTTAATGGCATTTGTAGCTTCTTAGCACTTCTGAAAATCAGGCCCCTAAAGATGTACACTGACACATGTTTGGCAATAGTATCCTGGCTAGAGGGACAGAAGGAGGCTAGGGGCAGAGGGGTTGATTTTTTTTCTTCAATCTGTTAGGAAACAGCTGAACACTTATATGTGTAACCTACAATGAGTAATTTTGCTTGTGTTTCACACACTCTGCCTTTTCCAAGATGCAACTTTGGTCTATATCTATCTCCTGCACAATACAAATTCAACCGCATCTCCTTGAAAGCAATAAAATTGTAAACTTTCAAAGTAAAAAAAAAAGTTATTGACTGCCACCTCTCTTCAGAAAATGCCTTCCCAAACAAATATCTGGTAGGGCAGTTGGGTGGCATTAAGAACCTGTAGATGGACAGAAGATGAATCTTACAGGCAGTGGAGTGGTTTTCACAGATATTAGGGGTTGGAAGGGACCTAGAAGATCATCTAGTCCAACCCCCCTGCCTGAGCAGGATCAACTAGACCAAGTCACACAGGAACACATCCAGGTGGGTCTGAAGTGTCTCCAGAGATGAAGACTCCACAACCTCCCTGGGCAGCCTGTTCCAGAGCTCTGTCACCCTCAATGGGAAAAAGTTCTTCCTTGTGTTGACCCTAAAACCCTTGTGCTCCAACTTGCACTCATTGCCTCTCATCCTGTCATTGGATGACATTGAGAAAAGTCTGGTTCCATCCTCTCTACACTCACCCTTAACATATTTATAGACATTGATGAGGTCCCCCCCCAGTCTCCTCCAGGCTAAAGCTCTGTATAGCTTCAACATAAATTTGCTGACAAAACATGGCCAGAATACAGCAGCTCTATTCTCATGAAGCATGTGATCTGACTCATCATGTTCTTCCGGATGTTTTAAGTTTCTGTCTCTAAGATTATCTCTCTACTGCTAAAGAAATGAAGAGCAGGGAGCATGCCACCTTTGGCACCCACTGCCCATCATGCTTTCTTGTAGCTGGTTCTGGCAGGGTGCTGACTGAGTTCCATGGGCCACTGGCCACATGATGCTTGTGCCTTGAATCATAGAATCATAAAATGTTAGGGTTTGGAAGGGACCTCGAAGATTATCTAGTCCAACCCCCCTGCCAGAGCAGGATCAACTAGACCAAGTCACACAAGAACGCATCCAGGTGGGTTTTGAATGTCTCCAGAGATGGAGACTCCACAACCTCTCTGGGCAGCCCCTTCCAGTGCTCTGTCACCTTCACTGTGAACAAGTTTTTCCATGTGTTTACCCTAAACTTCTTATGCTCCAACTTACTCTCACTGCCTCTTGTCCTAACATTGGATTACATGGAGTGCCTTGGCTTATCTGAAGGAGTCCGAAGACTCCTTAGGAGTCTTCGGGCTGCAAGCTGCATCTCCTGCCACCAGCTTCAGGGAAGCAGCCCAGGATGATGGCTCTCCCCTCCCCAGATGGATGGTGAAGGAGGTATGGAGAGGGCAACAAAAAGGTAACTCCCTCAGGTTCAAGTTAAAAGTATCAGAGAGCCAAGTGCTTAGCGTCACTTCAACCCTACAAAAAGCCTCTGGAAAGGAAAGGTATGGTGAATACTACAGTGTGCATCCCCTATCTTCTAAATGTCTCTGCCATGAGTAGGATTTGTCAGAGGAGCCAGCCAGCCAGATACAGAGCTGTCAATTATGGTTTGGGAGAACCTAATTACCCAGAAACATGGAACCCCCCACCCTGTTCATAGCATGCTGAATTGCATGGATAGCTGTTCAGGAGGAAGGCAGAGTATGAGCCAGACAAAAACATATCCAAGTGGTTATGCAATTCAAACTTAAAATAGTCCTAACTACTGTCTCTGCAACAGGCAGCTCTGATATGGAAGAGAAATAAAACCTTGCATAGCTTGACCTGCCCAGACTGAAGTTTACTGTTCAGGCAAGGTCTTCACAGACACTCACTTCCATCAGGTGGGCCACAAGCTGACAGTGAACCCCAGCAAGTGTGCAGTGAGGTAAAACTCTGTTGTTCATGACTGAGTTCAGCCACCAAGTGATGGAAGAGAAAATACAAGAAAATGTGGGTAGCAGATAACACTGAGAAAGGGAAGTTGGGATGCTGGAGCCTACAGGATTGCCTGAAGAAAAAAACCCAAAACTAATGGGATATGAAAACTCTGGCAGAAGATACAGATAGACAGACATGGAATAAATCATTAATTGGAGGAAATTTCTTTCCAAGAATATTGGCTGATTAGTCTCCTGAGTAGGGCTGGGTCTCTGAAAGGACACAGCAGCATAAACTACTTCATGGGGAATGCTGAAGCTGCATTCAGGACCTAAGTGTGCATTGGTGTGAATAGCAGATTTCCACAAGCGAAACACTCTGAATAAAGAAACGCTATCTCTCTCATCAGCCAATTACTTATTCACTTCCACAAAAGCATAATGAGGGGAGAAAGACTAGCAGCAGATATTGGTATTCAAGAGCAGCATTAGAATCTTAATCTATGTCTGCTACTGAGATGGCAAAATTCTCAATATAAATTCTATGTATTGCACACACTTATTATGATGGCTGCATGAATATGCATTGTCACTGCTAGTGGGGGGAGTCTGTCTGGTCATCTTTTGGCTTTGTCATGGTCTGGGCTTGCAAGAAAGAGTGATAATGAAAAAGTCCATTTGAGGGCATCATCAAGAGAACAAGACAAGGCTGGGATGGCTGTAACATGGGGTTAAAATAGTTAAAGACTGGCTCAGGTTTCCTGGTGCAGGGAAGACCTCTCTGCCCATGCTCTGGGAAATGTGAATGTGGTGCTCACTCCTTTCCTCTCCCCTGCCATGGTAGCAGTGGGAAAAAAAATGGGGAAGCCAGACAGAGATCTCTACTAACAGGAGCAGTGGCTGGAGCTGCCAGGGCTGGGCTCTCCAGGGACTCAGAGATGGCTGTATAATACTGCTGGGACTGCCTCTGGATGGGAAAAGCTGGTACCAGAACTGTATCCCTCCCAGTATTACCCCTTTTACCTCATGCTCTCCTCAACTCCCTTCCCAAAGTTTTCCCTTGCTTATTGCAAAAATGTCTGCTGTGGCTGGTCTGTTTGTGGCTCTCACACTACTGCCTCTCTTGTAGGACCTGTCCAGTATCCAATTCAACAGTTAGACCCTGGTTCTATGCTCTTGGTACAGCATCATCATCATGACAGCTTGGCTTTGGATCCAGCGCTGGGTGATGTCATCAGGGGTTTGCATACTGATAATGAAGTGCTGCTCTGTCCCATCACATAACTTCTTTGGATCTTGTTAATGACTTCTGCTCAAGAAACATTATTTATGCATTAAATCATTGATGAATGCAGCTCTGTAAAAATTTTAAACTGTTGCCTGTCATTCTGATGAATTAATAACAGTATGTGGAGCACTTGCAGTAAACACTATGCCTCTATGATCTGAAGAACAGGAGAGGAAAAATAGACAAAAGCACTTTCCTTGGATTACTGCAAAGGTAGAAAATATATTGCTCCTCCATAACCATATTTGAATTTACTAGGAGCTACATACAAATTTAGGAGTATAGTGAGCTCCCAGCAGCTATCAGAAGACTTGTAATGAGGAGACACCAGTGAATTAAAAATAAGATGCTTCCTTCAAAGGTAGTGTTGAATCCTCCCTGTCTTCAGTAAGTACAAGGAACATTTGTATTTAGAGAACAGGCATAAAGGGGATCTTGTTTGCATAGATGCAGTAAATTTATTTAAGAAAAGAATCTGAGAGGAAGTGTATGTTAATTGATTCAGGACTGCCCCTTCTAGAAACATGTACTCCAGGCACCTAGGCAATTCACCGTGCAGAGTTACTGGGAGTGTGACTGATATAGCACTGTGGGTGATTAACACCTGCTTGCTTCTGCTACTTAGGAACATTGAGAAACAAATTACTTTTGAAGAGCTTTGGAAGCCAAATTCTATATTTCAGATATAGGTATTGACATCAAAATCATTGTCTTTACACAATAATGGGATCAAATGCCTAGAGCAGGCCAAGGCCAGTGTTCCACTGGAACAACTGGAACCACTAAGGGCATTAGGACTGTGTCAAGTAGTTGAAAGAGATACAACCCCTTGTCCAAGGAGTCTCCTTAAGGAGCATGATGTGTAGGTGGAGGGAGGAAAGTCTCCCCAGCATAGAGCTGTTGCTCAGCCTGTGGTTGCTGGTGGCACGAGCGCTTTGCTGTGATAAATTTACTCTCCTTCAGCATGACACCCACTGTCTGGCTCTGGAGGAGGAAGCAGCTTACAAAGAGTGAGGGAAAAGGGAGATGTGCTCTGAGATTAGTTTCCAGCTGCTTTTGAGAGCTTGTAATGTGAAAGGAGCCAAGAGCTGTCAGAAAGAAAATAACTTTTCTGCTGGAGGAGGAAACCTGGAACCTGCTTAGAAAGACAGCTGTAGGTTGGGCAGCCTACACAAAGCGGGCTGTGGCACAGTGAAAAAGGCAGAGCTATTCATTTACTCACTTTCCAAAATGTTTGTAATCAGGCAGCTAAATACAAACTTTCCCCTATGGCTGTCCATGAGATGAGAGGCTGGAGTTAATCTGGGAGGTGCTCAGCATGGCCATGGAAGGTGCAGAGCGGGGCAGTTGAGGTCTCTGCCTGTGCTTTTGACTGCAATTCAGCTCAGGATGCTGATCCAGTGTGGGAAGATTGTAGTAATAAAAAGAGCCCCCTATGGGAAGAAGATGCAGTGCTCACCCAGCTTCTCAATTTTTTTCCATGGGAATTTCTCTGTGGGATGAACTCTGCAACAGGCAGAGGCCTCAGGAAGAAGAGAAATAAGAACTGCATAAAAAGTGGAACAGAGAGATCAAGGAATGAAGCAAGCCCAAGCAGCCAGGGAGGAGGAAGCATCAGAAGCCAAAGATGTGCAAGAAGGAAGAAACCAGCCTAAATCAGACATCAGGTTTCAGAGATGGTAGGAGAGAGGAAAAGTGTGAATGAGTTCAATCTCAGATTGAAGTTTCCTGGAAAACACATTTTCACATTTTCAACGGTGGGGACGGGGATGGGGACAGGACTGCAGTGAAGCTGGAGCTTCAGTGGGGGCACATCCAGGGGTTTACACTCCTGGATGACTAGGGACATGGCTTACCCACCAGCCACTGCATGAAAACTGCTCTCCACTTTCCAAGCCAAAAGGGATATCTATACCTGCAAAGGCTTGAGGGGAATTTCTGTCTTGTCACCCCAACTACTTCCCTGTTTTCTGTACTCTTTGCCAACCTCTGCTGTTCAGACAGGATGCCCAAACATGTTATACCTTTCTCAAGACCAGGGTATGGTTGATCAGGATGTTTCCATCCAACTCCATATCAAAAATTGATCTTCCATTCCTAAACATCATTCAGATAGATCCACTCTGGCCTATCAGAAAGGAATGATAGAAGTCTCCATTCTGGAGGTGGCAAGAGGACCACTTCTGGGCACCCAGGAAGAATTGTCCCACAGTTGTTCTGGTACACACAAGATCCAAAATTTAACTTGATCCATAACATTTTTAAAGCTTTTTTTCACATACTTACATAGACTTTTCACGAGCTTCAAACTATGCTTTTCTCAACAATGTATTTCTAAGGAGCTTGAAATTACCATTTGTTTTGTAGTGCCCTGGGCTTATTTCCTACTTTTGTTTTCCTTCATCTGGATACTACTGTATCCAGATGATTAAAAAGTAACCAGAAGGGTTTTCATTTTATTAAATAGTACAGTGAAGCTGAAAAAAGCACAAGATATTTAAGCCCAGTTGTGATTTGCTGGAGTGAGGTGATAGGATCCACCCCAAGATGTTAAAGCAAAGCTAGATTTTCTCTACTACTGAAATAATTAATTCATGCTGGATTTAGAAAAATTATTGTATCTCTAGACAAAACTACCTACAATTGTAGACTCACATTAAGACATTTGCTAATAAATTATCTTTAAGCAAACTAAATATAACCTTTCTCAGCTATTCTTCCATTACTGGGAACTGAAAAAGAAAGGGATGTAAGTCAATGCAGGTAGAGAAGTTCAAGTAGGTACTGAAGAAGTTCATGCAGCAGAGCACAGCACAGCACAGCAGTGAACTCCAATTTTAAAAAGCCTGAGAAACAAAATAGTATTTTATTAAAGGGTAGCTCTGCTCTATCGTTCTAATCCTGCAGATGGGAGATTCTTCAACAGTCTCTGTACTGTTGTAGCCACTGAATTTCCAAAAATTATTCTGAAACCCAGAATAATAGAAATTTGAAAATATTATATGGAAAAAAAAATACTTTAAACATATAGTTTCTCCCTCTCTCCAGAGTGGTTACTTGTTCATGGAAACTAGGAGGAAGGGAGGGATCTTTGCCTTAAGTGAAAACTGTAGAATAACTCAGCAAATAGAATTGAGCAATATTCAGGACACATTAATTTTTGCTCAGTCATGATGCATTTGGCATTTTTATGTAAAATGAACCCATAAATGAATTAATTTGTTCTGTATTTGGTAAAAAAAAAATGTTATTCCTTAAATTCTGATAATTGTCTGGAAACCAGTATGGAAACTGAGATTACAAACCCATACTATTTCCAGCTGAGCAAAAATCTGTTATGGAAATAAAGCATAGTACTTCAGTTACTCTTCACTTATCATGTTTGTCTCAAAGTCACTATATACACTTTTCAGAGTCATAAGCAAGCTGAAAAACGTTTCATGAAAAGAAGTCCATACTGCGACAGGAAGAATTTAGTGGGCAGGTGTTCAGGGTTTTTTAATCTTTTTTGTCTCTGTTAAGGAACAGGGCTTTTGGCCAAACATTGCAGCCTCAGATGATCATCAATAGGATTTAAGTCATGGCTTATGGTGTATTAAAGAGATTAAGTATTAAATGAGATTCAGATTTTCACATTAGAATTCTTCTGTAAAATGCACTTTTTTGTTCTATTTTACATGATAGGTTGTTTGGTGCAGAATTCAAGCCTCTTTCTTGGGTTTTGTACAGCCAGACAAAGAAGTTAAGAAAATGATCCTAATATCTTAATCCTGCTCAAGATAACCAGGGTAAGGGTAAGAGGGAGGACCCAGGGAACTACAGACCTGTCAGTCTGACCTCAGTGCCGGGTAAACTGGTGGAGCAAATCATCGTGAGTGTTATTATGAGACATATACAGGACTGCCAGATAATGAGGCCCAGTCAACATGGATTTATGAAGGGTAGATCTTGTCCGACAAACCTGATCTCTTTCTATAATAAAATGACCCATCTAGTAAATGAGAGAAGAGCTGTGGATGTTGTCTATCTTGATTTTAGCAAAGCCTTTGATACTGTTTCCCATAACATTCTCCTGCAGAAA
>JANHGL010026201.1:0-11163 GCA_024611195.1 Ceyx melanurus | reverse complement strand
GCTTGGCTGTGAGGATCCCATGGGATACAGTATCAAAAGCCTTGCTGAAGTCAAGGTATATAACATCCACTGCACTATCCTCATCTAACCATCTACTGATATCCTCATAAAAGCTTATGTGCCTCATTCACATTGTTTGGTGTGATGGTTTGGAAATTTTGCATTTTAGGCATATTAACAGACTTACCTTTAGATCCTCTAATTTGTCTATGTACACTTGCTTTGTTTCATCCTCACCCTCTTCATACAGCCAGCCTTCTGTCTCTGTTAGAAGTGCAGAGAATCCCTGCAGATCCTGTGTGTCAGTCAATATGTCAAGCATCAAGATATGAACCATTTGCTTGTGTTTGTCATGAAATAACAGGACACTGGTAAATATACACATTAATTCTCAGCCTCCTACATAAAAACCACATTTCTACTTCAGCTTTTGCATCATTAAGTTACTTAAGCCACACCAGCTTCTGAACTGAGACACGCACACCTAGCCTTTTGTCCTTCACTGGGCCAATACTTGGGGTGTGGCTTTAATTCAGGTTTTGTTTATGGATAAAGCAGCACAGCTTCCCCTTCTAGTCACTAACTTTATTTGGAAACAAACAAACAAAATTACTCAATTTATGACACTTTATTGTCAGGGATATCTATTTTTTTTTGCTTAGCTTGAACCTTATTTCCAATCAGTCCCAGCAATCTTTCATGAGAGTTTCAGTTTTCAGCTGTTTCCAGGTTGGGTATGAGAAAGCTTGACCAAGGAATACAAAACAGTAATTGGGCATCAGTATTTTCTGAGAAGCTCCTGAAGACATTAACATACCTTTTCACACACAAACTTTTCATATGGTCCAGACAGCTTGTCCCTGAACTCATAAACATATTCCTCCACTGCATTCTTTGCATCATTTCTTTCCTTCTCCAGTTTATCTTGCATAATCATCTTTCCCTGTATAACCACAGAAAATATTTCAATTAAAAAAACCCTACTCTCAAACAGCATTCTACAAAGCACATCTCCTGTAAATCGGGGTAATCTTTCAGAGGCCTTGGCTCACAAAACTGTTGGAATTCTCATTGCTATGTAATAAGTTCACCTGAAGAAATGGTTGCACTTCTCTAGACTGCAACAGCTTGAACCAATCTCCAATGTCATTCCACAGATCAGTGCTCTGATACTACTGCAATAAATACCACTTCAACCTTTCTGATCAACATGTCAGTCATGTTAAAGCCAGACTGTGTATTAGCTCACTAATTTAATTCAGTAGAGTTCACACTCAAGGGCTACAGTAAGAGAACATGAGGTTGCCTTAAAAAGCAGATGAATGCTTAATAACTGCCACTAAGAAAGCAGTCTAAATCACACTAACTCACCTCTGTTTCGATATACATATTGAGGAGATCTTTTCCTAACTGCCAAACCAAGTTAGCTTCAATAGGTAGTTCCACATTCTTCACTTTTATCTTGGGTTTTTTAGCTTCTGGGGGCTGATCACCTTTCTTCTCATTTGTCTGAGTTGGAGAGAAGAAAAGTAAGATCATTTTCCTGAGTTTTTTCTGATGAAGTATCACTATCATCAAAGAAATGGTCACAGGGAAAACATGCAGAAATTTTCTGTGTTCCTTCAGAATCTTCAGAACATATTCAAAACCCTTTCCTTTCAGGGGTTCCACTTCTTACCCTGGTCTCCTTACAGTCTATTTAATGGACAGTCAGTACTGAGCTATAGGAATGACACTTCTTAGATATATGGTGTATTTGCAGGTTTTCCAAAGTGTCATCCGTAGCTTTGCACTTCACTAGTGATGCTGACAATGATTTTAACCCAAACATTTTTTCATCTTCTATAGACAAAAGAGCAACCTACTGGAAATATCATGCAGGTATATGTTTTTCACACAGATTATTTCCTTTCAGATGTATGAGTTCTGATCAAAACTTCATTCAGCAGGCCTAATAAGCTTGGTCTCTAGCATTTGTTAAACAAATTGAAACGTCGTAATCCTAACAAATTTTAGGTGTACAACACTGCATAAAGACAGGGCAGAGGAGGACTCCTTGCAGGAAAATCACCACAAGATAGATACATTATTTTTTCCACAATAAAAAAGGTATACAAATGAAAAAAAAAAAAAAAAAGGGAACTTGAACTTGGTGGTGCGAGCCTTTTTCTGGAATATGCCACCATTACAGAGCATAACAGTTTGAAGAGTTAAAGGGTCACTCACTTTCTTGACATCAGGGATTTTGTTTTCTTCAGAGGGAGGTTCTGATGCAGGGGGAGACTGTGACGTTTGCTGACCATCAGTGTGTACCTGGGACTGTGTTCCAGCCTCATTGTTCTCTTGCTGGACATTTTTCTGAAATGAAAGCCCAGGCACAGGGATGCAGAAGGCATGTGCACTTGTATTCCTAAAGGTTAAATGGCACTGCACTTCTAATGCACATACTTTAACAACATTCTCTGTGCACATGCTTTAACAGACACACAGTCTTGGTCCAAATTCATAAAGGACTTGGTGAAAATGCTACCAGTGCCAGACCTGCAGCATAATACTTAGGTGCGTGTGCGCTCTACTGCTCTCTCTTACAAAAAGTGGCTTTTTATTGAGTTGTAGCTTAAGTTCCACCCCCCCCAGAAAACTATTAAAACATCAACTACACATTGACAATGCTGCACTACTCACCTTCAGTGCTGCAGAAAACAATTCAGCTTTCCCTTTCACAAAACATTTAAATAAAAAACAAACTACTTTACTAATAGAAAAGGATTTTTGTGTAATCCTTTAACACAAAGGGCATGGATGACTAAATCCCAACCAAATCTTCTTACCTGGAGCAGACTGATAACTATGGTAGCTATACACAACCCCACCCTCAAGCAAGCCACCAGCAGCTGTTTGGCACTTTTCCCAGTAATTGATTTTGAAATCCACACACTCAATATTCACAAATTTCCTCCTGTTCTTATGAAACGTGTTTCCTGACAGCTATGCATATCCCCACATTAACCTCACTTTGCTTCTTTGAAGGTATTTTTCTTCCAGATGTAACACTCAAATGGACTTTCATCAGTAAGGACATTCACACTCAAGAAAGGTCAACTTACATCACTTGAGATTTCTGTAGGCTTCTGGTCCTGAGATTCCACTTCAGTCTCAACACCAACATCTTCACTCTCTTCACTTTTAACTGGTTCTACCATGGATGCAGTGGACACACTGAAAATGCCATGAGTATTGACACGGACTTTCACTTTCACTTTAGACTTTTCTCCATCCTTCTGGGCTGCCACATTCTGGATAATGTACCTTCCTAAAACCAAAAAAAATCAAGTGGAATTAAGCAGCCAGTATTACAGAGCCAGGAAAACAACAACTTTCTTCAACAAGAACACTTTTTTTCTTAAATATTTGATAAAGCCTCTGTGCTAATCTCAGGGCCCTTCAAATGAAATGAATACTACAGAAGAAAAAAAAACACACCACAAAAAAAATTCCCCAGAAGAATGCTGCTTTCAGTCAACCTTAGCATACAAACAAAAAGTGAGAATGTTTATCATAATCACTTAGGGTAGGTTCTCCTGCTACCAGTAATACAGTGTAAATACAAAAAGTAAAAGCTCATTCCCCCTTGTGCTATTTGTGATGCTATGGTGGAACAAAAGAAAACTACACATAGATTTAGTGTCATGCCAGGGGTAAGTGGTATGCCTTTCTAATTTAAGTTACTACTCAACTCAGAAACAGTATTTCTAAAAGTGTTTTCAGCTTCTACCATCCATTTAAGTCTGCCATGACCTTTCACTCTAGGGCAGAACGTAAATGTTTTGCAACTCCTGCAATACTTAAACTTTGTGAAACTAATAGACAGACAACTACTTTAGCAGTAAGTGAAAAACTAGTTCTCTTTGACATTAAGTGCAGACCTATTTCCTGTCTGCAACATGGTTGTATGTGTCCCACCAAAACAGTGACCAGGAGTTTACGATGCTCGTCTAGTTGTAAACTACACCTTCACTGATTCCATCACAAGCTGGATACACACACGCTCACACACAGACCATTCCTTCATCAGCAGATCTAAACTACAAGAATACAAACCTTTACCTGCTTTGTTACAGCCTGAAGAATGTAATCCCCTTCTCTTGTAAATCCAGTGCTACCAGTTCTGACCTGTATTCCCTTTGTGTAACCACAACTACTGCCTCACTCACTAGGACTTTAACAAATCTGTTCTGTGAAAAGAGTTAACCAGTGAGATGAAGCAGCAGTCTTACTTTCAGTTCTGTTCCTACCAGTCTGCAGAACAGCAGTTAAACATCTTGTTTGTCAAAGCCATTTAAACAGAACACTGACAAATCCCACTGCCAGTCTTGACAGCAAGAGTTAACAAAAAGGATCTGATGTTAAACTACACAGTTTTGAGCTGGTTCTTAAAGCATATGGTGTTTGAACTTTGTGGCCCTCAGTGAAACAATCACATAATATGCTTCAAAGCAGAGAGAGTAACGTGTTTCCCGTTAGGATAATAGCTTTTGGCAGCTTTGCAGTGCATTAGGTACTAGCTGAAATACTGCTAAATGAGATACAGATGCTTTTGCCTTATATATTCTCCCACCTATTTTAAGAATATTTATAAAGCTTATCTTTGGCTACAACTCTAGTGATACCATATTTTAAGTGCACTGTTAACCAACAGAAGAGCTGTACTGTCATAGTTAACCAAGATTTGTCATTTCTTCAACCTCTCTAGAAAAAAATCTGAGTTAACAAAATCAAGCAATTACTTGACAGCTAGTAATAGCTTTATCTTAATTTTAAATGCAAGCATACAACATTTAATTGCATGCTTAGAACTCAAGAACAATTATTACATTGTCCTGTCTGTACTAGACTTACCACATTGTGAACACTTTGTGTCAACACTGCCAGTGGTGTCATTTGTAAAACAGGATGAAAGAGCTGCTTATAAATGTTACCTACACGATTCAAATCAATACTGTCGTCTTGTAGCTGCCACTATTTCAGGCTGCCATGTTTAAAACTTATTCAGCATTATGTCAAACCCAGAAAGCAGAGGAAAAACACAAATAGTGACGCAAGAGGTGTTGTAAATTTTTTAAATGCAGAAGATATTACTCAAGTATTCCTAGTTTAGTGAGAGGCCAGTCCTGGGAATTTGGCTATAGCTCTCTTCATTTATCCCTTGGACCAAAGAAACTTTAGAAGCTAGGAAAATAAAAAAAAAAATGCAAATTCAGTTACCTATGAAATTGAAGAATTGAAAACAGAGTCCTTCAAACACTAAAACCTAAAAATATGTCATATAATCATACTGTATCAAAACACACCTACGGAATTAAGACTAAACAATGCAAAGAAAAAGACCCCCTTATTTCCAGGACATTTACTTACCAATTTTTGATTCAGGATATGGGACTCCATTAGGATCAGAATAAAAAGCTTCTAACTCAAATGGACCTTTCCTATAGAATGTAAGAACCTTGGAGAAAGGTGCTGCATGATTTCTGCTGAAGACCTCATGAACCCTATAATTAAAAGGAAAAACACCACTTTCGGCAGAGTATTTGAGCAGAAAGGCTTTGATCCAGGCTCAGAACTCTTCAGGGAAACATCATCATGTCACCCTCCTCAACAATTCCAAGAAAGATATTTCACAGGTACATCATAATGAAAAAAAAAATAAAATACAGTTGTGTACTGCAATGGGAAATTGTCCTATTCCACTAATTTTGAGTCTCAGACAATATTAGATGCAGGTGGCAATTCAGTGACAGATACTACCAGTAGACTTCAAAAATTTGTTTCCTGCAAAGACATTGGAATAGCCTAATTTAAATCATAACTTGCACCCTTCCTCAGTCTTAAAAGGCTAATTATAGCCCCCTGTTAATTCCTTACTCATTTTCTTTCTGTGAATCAGTTGAGAACTCTGACACCAAATTATTACTCATTCCTTGGCACAACAGAAAGACAACCAGCTTTATTGTACATTGTCCCTCCAGGGTCTGTCTGCTATCACGCCAGTCTGATTATAATTTCCAACCAAGATTTGTCTCTTAACTATGGAAGCATCTAATCTAATAATCTAAATGTGAAAAAAAAAAGCGCTTGACCTAGAATATGAACCAGGTTGCTCTCAAAAAATATGTGACAGAACAATTAGGTTCTGCTCCTCCACAGAACACAGACAAAAAAAGAAAAGGCTGAATTACAAAAAAAATAGAAAAGGTACAAAGAGGTCCTTCTAGAACTCCAGACCTCCCAAAAGTTAAAACTCAGACCTCTTTATGACCTAGAGGACAACTGCATTTCACATATGCATGGCACAGTTAATAGTAGAGAGGTCAGTCTTAAGATACTGCAAGTTATAAAACACTAGGAGTTAAAGCCTTGTTTCTTCTGTTTTCAGCCAAATAGCATCCATGTAAGATCACGTTAGGAACACCATGAATTAAAAATCCAAAAAGGAAAGTGGAATTGCAGAATATGCAATTTTAGTTAATTCTGTATTCTAAAACTAACAACTAGGTAAGAACAATGCAAGACAAAATACTGGTTGGTAGCTCATTCAACCACAATTTGTTTTAATCTTTATTTTTTAAGCATATGAGGAGTTATACTTGAAACTACAAGACACCTTTACAAAATCTCCACTGTTAACCATCTGATATATGGCCTACAGATTTTCTTCATCAGAATGACAATATCCTAGTTTAAATGTTACTGAGAACATGACCCTTGGTTTACAAAGGCCAAACGGTTCACAGGACTATAGTTTGAGTTACATACCCTTCAGTGTCCTCTGCTTCTGTGTTCCACAACAGAGATATTGGGAATGGTGTAGCATCTGTCACAGAGAATTCTCTCACTTTAAAAGCTGGAGAAAGAATTGCACACTAGACAAAACAGATATGCATTACAGTTGGTTAACTGCTCTATTCCACCTGCTTCCAAGACAGCTAAGCATCTGTGATCACTGAACAGAAAAACTGCGTTGACATTTCTGAAACAGCACCAGGCAACTTGCTTGATTTCAATGGAGTCACAAGAAAACAGAGGTCTCGCACAGAAGTGTTTACACTCTTTGGGTCATCAGGACTTTTGACCTTCTTCTCACCATTACTTATGAAAAAGGATAACAATCTAAATGAATACCAGAACTGTAAAGAATGTAAGTAAGGACTAAGTGTAAAAAGAAGTGGTGTTTATCTTAAAAGTGCTGCTTCTTTCCCTAGAAACAACTGATTGCTAGCAATGGAAAGCAGTAAGACAGACTAAAGAAACAAGTCAAAGAAGAGAGAATGAAATGAGAGAACAAGTAATGGAAGAGAGGAAGAAGTTCACTAGCTAGAAACTGCAAAAAAAAGGGAAGAAAAAAGACAACAGAACAAAAGTCTGTTTCACGTTGATGGAAAGCTGGGTACCAGAAAATGAGAACTTGCAGTGTTTTGGGCTCTCCCAAACACTTATACACTTCTTGGATTAAAAATACTTGGATACTTTCCATACACTTCATGGTTTAAAAATATCTCTTTCCTATGCTTGACAAGTCATTTTTTCTTGTTAAAGAACTGGATCTAGGGAAGAGTGGACTGCTTAGAGAATACACCAAGTATTAGCACCACAAAGGAGTACTCTGGACTTTTTAACCAGCAGTCCCATAAAAAGACCAGTGGACGTGTATGTTCTCTTACATACTTTGAAATGGACCACTTCTGCCACTTCTCCTAACTGCTTGGCTAATTCTGCACAAAACTGCTCTTAAAAAATTCAACCTTTTAAGTTTATTAAGTGCTGTCAGTACCATACCTGCAGAGCACAGCCCCTAGCTATGGCTTCATCAGCATTCAGTGTTGTACTGATATCCTTGCCAAAGAATTTGGCAATCCTCTCTTTCACAGCGGGAATGCGCGTTGCTCCACCCACAATCTCTACAGCAGTTACATCTTGCACTTTCAGTTGGGTTTGTTCCATTAACCGAACAAGAGGCACTTCTATCCTTTGCAGGAGGTCAGCACACAGCTCTTCAAATTGTGACCTGAGGAAAGACACAGAATTAACCACAGAGCACCTGTTCCACCATTAAGATTTCCTGGTATTCTTGTTTCTAAACTGACAATGACCAGGTTTGTTAACTGCACTGCAAAGAGACTGCAAAGCTAAACCTGAGTAGCTGAAGTGAAAACCACAGACAAGGTAGTACATGAACAGCTGCTTACAGATTTTTCCTGTGCTGCTATCAATGAAGTTAAAAAAGATACTGTTTGGCCAGGTGCTATATTTGCCTCTCAACAGAGGTTACAGATAAGAATACAGAAAACACTGGTATTTTGCAATTAAAAACTGTTGCCTAAATACTATAGAGAAGGAAAACAGAACACCACAGTCTTGATAATAGTTAACAGGACTAACAATGACTACAAATTAAATTGTGCCTGTGACCATGTGCAAAAGGCAGACACACCCAGTCTTCATTTACACTCCAGCTGAAATCAAGTCATTAGCCATAAGCACTATTTCTGTTCTCCCTTTCTGTCAATATCCACAGTACAGTAAAAAGGGGGGAGGGGGGAGAAGGACAAAAGCTTCAATTGTTGCTATCTTCAGATCAGTATGAATTTATGTTACCTAAAATATGCAGGAGGTTTAAATATGCAGCAAATCCCCCTGGGTCTGGTTTGCATGCATCAACTCGTTATTTCATGAACGTGTCATTCTACAAAAAGAATCCAAGTTTCTTAGATGTTATTACACTGAAACATTGCTCAGGCAGATAAACACGACATTTCACAGCTTCAGGCATTCTACCATTACAAAAATGCCACAGTTATTCAACACTTGCACTTAATTTTAGCTCAGTAAGTTTCTTTCAAACATGGAAAGAAACACTTGTTTAAAAAATAGTGACCAAAGCACATTCCTGTCTTGCACAGAACTCACCTGTTCATTTTTCCAGATACATCAGTATCATTCATGAAACATTCAATATTTAGGGGAATGTCTGTGCTATTTGAACTCATTAATTTCTTCAGCTTCTCACATTCCTGATACAGACGAAGAAGAGCTCGAACTTTTGCTTTTGGATCCAATTTGTACTTTGATTTTATTTCTGCACAAAAGTAATCTACAAGCTTTCCATCAAAGTTCCTCCCACCTAGGAAAGGGTCAAATGCTGTGCCAAGTACCTGGTTCAAAAGAAGACAACTATTTAGTCTTACACCCTAATAAACAAATGGACTGGTAGACTTAACAACATCAGCAAGGCTTTGCTTTAAAAAATATTGGGGACAAGTCAGCCCATCTTCCAATGCAACAGGGTTAAGTACTTCCATCAACCACATCAGGCAAAGTATTGTTCACTTACAGTGGAAGTAAAACTAAGTGACAAGGTGACAATCCTAAGCATTCACAGCTGTAATCCAAACACACATTAATTTAGATAAAACAAACTAGACCACATACATTGCATTACATTAGTGTACAGAAAGGAATTTACAGCCCCTATTTGAAAGTTCCTTAATGAAATGGAGGGCACTGATAAAACCTTCACCTTTTGGCTCATTACCACTACCAACGTATTAAATTATTCCAGAATTATGAGAATAAGGCAGTTTCACAGGATATTTGATTCTACTGTCAAAAATCCTTTTATGATCACTTATCTTACTACCTTTAGTTTACTTTTGTTGAACGCACAAGCTGATACTTGAAATGCAGAATGTCCCATATCCACAAACACAACTATCCGGGGCTTCTCTTCTGGAGCTGGAAGGTCTTGTTTATAAATGCCATAATTCAGAGCCACTGCAAAACAAGTGCCAGACACCATCAATATAATCTCCATTGAGTCTCCAATTCACATCCCTGTGAATGTTAAAACAGAGGAGCAGGAGCAGCAAGACAAATCCAGACATACACTTACCTACATGGAAGTGTTATTCCATTAGTATATGTAGTAGGATCTGGGAAGCAAAGCATCCTTCCTCAGTCACATGTATGCTTTTAAGCATGCAAAACTAAGCAGCAAAACCCTGCTCAGGGGTTTCCTACTTCCATCTATTAATTAACAGCTCTTTTTGCTTTGCCTAGTCATAAAAAACACAGATCATCTTTACAAAGAAACCCAAACCCAGCTTTGTATTTACAAGGAGTATCTCCCCACCATGGAGGTTTTGTCTGAAAACAGTAGAAAAGGTCACCAGAGGCTGCAAAACTGAGAATCTCAGGCAGGCAGGGACAGGTTTCTAAGTCTATTCAAGGGATAAAGCAGAAGCCAATGGCACATGTAAACAAAGGATGATGAAGTCAAAGAACAGAACACAGTTCTGCAGCAGAATTGATTCTGGGTTGATAGCAGTATCAAAGCTATCAAGATGCTGATGCAGTAACTGAAGAGACATAAAACTCTAGAGAATTTCAGCTACATGATTGCATAAAAAAGGTTGAGATTTTGGTACAAGATAGCATGTGCAAGAATGCACATCTGCATAGGACAAAAAAATCCCAAGATTAAGACAGCAGCCAGGATATACCAAAGAGATTATCAGGCAGGAGAATCAGAGCATTATAGAAGGTGGTAAATAAGGCTGGGAGTATGTGTTCTGAAGGGCAATGCTTTTTAGTCACACTAACCTTCACTTCAGGATAAAGGGACACTACCTCCCTTTCTCACATAAAAAGCAGCAGTCCCAGACCTTCTGGAACAAAGAAAAAGTTTCCCACTGATCAGACTTGAGACTTATGGATTCTGGTGTCAAAGGTAACACCTTTTTCCCTTTGATTGCTAAAGTAACTTTTTTTTTTTATGGACATGAAGTTTCTTCATAAGCATTTTGAAAATGGAATTTGAAGGTTAAAAATAGAGGGTTGGATACTGGTACTTCTTCCTCCTCTCTCCACAGCCACCCTAGATATGTGCAGACCTGCAACTCAGAAGAATCCAGGCACATGGGACAAGGTGTGGAGTCCACACTTACCAGCTCAAGAATTCACACTACCACAGATTCTCTGTAACACTCTTTGCTCTATAAACAAAGAATTAAGCTAAAGCTTGTGGATTCACGTGCTGACAGCTCAGAACAGCTACTAACCTTGGAGCAATTGCAACATAAGCCTTGGTCGAAAAAACATGTAGAACAG
>JANHGL010026200.1:55094-67698 GCA_024611195.1 Ceyx melanurus | reverse complement strand
AGGAGGGTGCCCCCTTCAGGCAAAGAGGCCAGATTAACTATGACTAAAGGAGGGTGGGAGCTTTGTGGTGTCTGCTGAGAGATATCAATATTTTGCTGTAGCAAAGTGGATTCCACAGCCACCCCCCCCTCCTCCAAAACCCTTCTAGCTTCACAAATGCACCTAGTTGGAATTTTAATTCCTCTGGAGGTACCAATAAACATTCCTTCACCTCTCCAAGCACAGTCTTTGCCTGCAACAGAGGCACTGATGAAATGCTGTTTGATTTTCTCTACACTTTACAGCTTTCCATCAACTCCACAATCCCACACTGCATATTGCTTTTAGAAAAGGGAGGGGAAAAAAAAGAACAATAAAATCTCATTTCTGCAATAGGATACAGGATTAGTTGGATATTTATATGAAAGTATTGCCCATCAGTCAAAAATTACTGCATCAATGAGGAGGAGGAGAGGCAGGCAAATTAGGTTTAAGCAATAAGAACTCAAACCCACAGAGCAAAGGGGAAAAAAAATCATCATCTCAACTTCACCAAGGCTGTGGCTGGAGGTTTAATTTCTTTTCAAGTGAATTTTAGTGTTTCTGAAAGGTTCCCAGCACTCCTGCCTCTCCAGACACAGGCTTTATAGAGAATTACCAGTGACAAGTGAAGCTTTTAAAGAGAATTTTTGGTTTCTCAACATAAACTAGATCCACATGAGGTCCCAGGCTGCCCCGAAAATATTTACTACTTTGTTATCTAAATACTCCCGGAAAACTGACGAGATGCGTCCTTTGAAGTTCTATTGAGGATGCGGCAACTTGTCGCTAGTGTCTTTAAGAAAAAATATTTCCCCAGTCTGCTTTCTGAAAGGTTTGGGAAGCCGGCTGCACATAGTGCGAAGCATGAACTGAAAATGTATCCAAAGGTTAGAATTAGAAAGTGTGTACGTTCCTACTTATTTTCTGCCAATTATAAGGGTTAAAACATATGTCTGACCATTGGCTTTGCTGTGATGCAAAGACACGTGGTGCTTGCCTGCCACTTTTTTCCTATGCCTGCTCTCTGCTTTCCGGGCTGCTGCACCTCTTGCAGGCATTTTGTGATCGAACTCACTCCATCCTTTGTAGAAGAATAAAACCGTGTCTCTAAAAATGAGATTATTTTTACAGCCCTTGTGCAAAATCTTTAATAATAGAGAATAGTTCTGAAATTTCTGGAAAAAATGACTCGAATACACGAGTGTGATCCTAACCTTTCAGGTTTTTTTAAACGTCAACTCCAGCATTTTGGGCACCAGTCCAAACCAAACTGGTGCACCATAATTAACAGTACACTTCGGTAGTTTGGCTTTTTGCCTGATACACTCTCCTTGCTCAAGTAACTTTCATGATTGTTTTATATCTTGACGATCAGAAAGCGACACACAGAGGAATTGTAACAGATTTCTGCTCAGTTTTCAGAGGGAAGATTGTGCCTTGTGGGTGACATATGCAAATGTGTTAGCTTCAATATTTATGAACCTCTTTACCCAGTAGTAGAGCTGATCATCATATCAAAGGACACCGATACTGATTTTAATTCATGGAGTATTTGCTCTGCTGAGGTCGATATACAGAAATAACTGGTTTCTATTGGAAGTGGAAAAAACTCCATTATTTTTTTTTAAATGCTCACTTTCCTATGAGGAGGTTGTTTGCTAAGCAATGGGCTCGTTAGGTGGCCCAGCACCTTGTGCTGGACTGGGGATCATCTCTCCAGAGCATCCCACTTTTGCCTTATTAAGGGATGCTCCATCTGGACCTTAAATTTGTTTCACTGTTTGGTCAGGAAGGCACTGTGATATTATTAGAATTTAATGAGGATTAAGCTCAGCTCAACCTTTTAAACTGCATATTGTGATACTCACTGTTAGTTAGCCTTTGATTTTGCTTTTATAGGAAGCACTGATGCATGGTGGTTTTATGGGCTTGGGTTGAGGAGAGCTTTGAAATAGGAAACTTAATAAACTTAATGTGACTTTCTTGTTTTCAGGTTTGAATCATGCTGCTTAGTCCTCTTCTATATTTATAATCTCTCGTTTGCTCCAGCTGCTAACAAGCACATAATGTTCACAGATGTGTGAATTGTTCTGAGATTTTTTTTTCCAAACATCTCAACATCTAAGGGCTTGAATTTAATTAAATGTAATTTAAAATGAAATGGAAAGATTAATGAAAATTATTGTTGGCAAAACTGTGCTATCTATATATGCGTGTGCTCAACCAGTAAAGTGAGCTTATTAGAGAGCAAGTTGTCCTTTTAATGCCTCCTGTCATTATCTGGAAGGCAAAATGTTATTACAGATTGTGCCCTCCAGCACAGGCAGAAATACCTTCTTATATGTCTCTTGCAGTTGAAAATACTTTACGCAGCTGTTTTCTTTTGGCTTCCACATTGAATTTTTTTTATGAGAATAAACACATGAGAGAAACCATTTTATATGCAACTTAGAAAATTGTTTGGGTTATTTGCTTTATAAATGCTTATGTAGCACTCTACTTAAGAATATACAATTACTGTATATAGTAAAAAAAAAAGTGTATATTATGAGCTAACTGGCACAGCCAAAATAGGTATTGATGGTGGTGGGGAAGTGGAAGGAACCCTCAGCTGAGAGTAGGTGGGACACGGTGGTGCTTGTATAGCTGGCTGCTCCTAGGTTGGCTCTTCTGTATTGTGAGCCTGCTGCAGTGTGGAGGGTGATGCTTTTCTTGGTCCAAAAATGTAAATTTCTGGTATGGCTAATGTCTGCCTTCAGCTGAAAGGTGTCTCAGAATGCTGTCTTAATATGAAGTGTTTGCACTTTGTTATTTGTGGCACTTCTTAAGCATTTATTAACATTTATTAAGCATTAATTAACATTTATCTTTCTGTGAGGTTTTAGTCTAAGGTATGAGACCAACTAGATTTACTCTTGTGAAGAGTTAGCTGTGACTGGCTGCCCAGGGTGACAGTTTTCTATTGTTTTCCTTTCTGAACAAGCTTCTGCTAATTAAGCTCTGTAACAATAACTCTTTGTAAACAAAGACAGGGAAATATTTATCACATTATATTAAAAAAAAAAGTCTACAGCTGCTTCCAAGTTTGTCACCAGTGCATGTTAAAAACGTGGTATAAAGCACTTTAATGGACTCTGTCCAGTGAGTGGCAGAATAGTGACTTATAAAAATAAATGAAGTCTCAACTTCTGAATTCTGACCATGCTTTTTGTGCTGCAGTGGAGATGCTCTGAAGCTTAGAAACAGTCTTTACTGAAAAATTCTCTATGATTGAAAATATTTTCACAGAGATGTTAAGTCAGTCTTCTCTTAAAGTCTCAGGCAAGCAGTATAATTTAGTTTTTTTCTTAAAGAAAAGACTTTATTTTATTTTTCTTCTTGAGAAACAAAAGGCAAAGGAGACCTTTAAGAGGAGACCAGCATTTTTCTCTGCTGCTGATGTTATTGGAGGGAGAACTGGAGAAATGATGAGAGATTCTTTTTTTTTTTTTCACTTTATGTACTGGTTTTACATAGTCTTCTGGCAGTATGTAAAGTGTTTTGATACTAACTTCATGTATGTATATATTAACAATTATTAAATATTAACAATAACTGTATGTAGGTATTAACAATTGACTGTAAGGGTAACATATAAGACAGATGATTTTTTTTTTTCCCCCCAGTGTTTCTTTTATTGGGTATTGTATAAAAGTTTTGCTAAAACCCAGTAAGTCATCTTCTCTAAAGCCCCTAGTGATGCACGGGCAGGTGTACTAGAGCAGTCAGGATTGCTCAAGCAGAGAGGATTTTGTGGTCACCAGTGCTCTCAGCCTGGGGAGAGTGTGTGCATCATGATTCATCCCTGGCTGGGTTCAGTACCAAGAAAAACGAGCATGTGGAATGACTAGCTGCATCAAGTTGGGGGATTTGTCATTTATTTGGGCTAAAATACCAGCTTTTACGGTTGCCTGTCTAGACTGCAGAAGTGGCCACAGTGCTCAGAGCACCAGAGAGCTCAGCTTCATTCACAGGGCTCTGAGGGATTGCTGTGTGCTATTGTCAGTGTGCTAGTCTTCTCAAAAAGAAAAACTTTGGCAGGACATCAGTCTATCCTGCCTGAGAAGGATGGCCTTGCTTGGTGCCAGAGGTGATTAAACTACAGCAGCAAGACCAGGCTGTTTGCTTTAGAAACTCAGTGGTGGCCCACCTTGTGCTAAAAGGATTTTTAGTTCATGGGCAGTGAGGAGGAACCCTTTGCCCTGTAGTCAGCTGAGAAGCAAAGGATGGTGTTTAAAAAACAACCCTCTTTTACACAGAGCAACTCGCAATATTTAGCCTGCTTGTGAGTAACGCTCTTAAAAACAATAAAAAAACAGAATTCCAAACACAGGAGTGTCTATTAGACTCCTTTCTCTCTTTCAGAAAGGCTTTTTTAATGCCTGGGATACTAAGAATGATTTTTGGCCTCTTAGTGTGTTTTACTACTCTTTTAACAGAATATTTTTGATATGGGAAGTATAGTTACCTGACAGGATTTTCTCTTGCCTGAAGAACTTACTGTAAAAAGACTTTTTTTTTTTCTTCCCCGCTGTGCTTTTTATCATGAGGTATGTAAGAGTGGGGGGGGGAAAAAAGCCAGTCGAGAGCAGTGCTCTTATAGGTGCTCTGAAGCATCATTTTTCTTTGTAAGCAGCTTTATGTTGCTAACTGTGTTGTTGGTAATGTACAGGGAGGTCTGTATGTTACTCCCTGCTCTTCAGAACAGCTGCTTCCCTTCTTCATGTGGTTTCTATCAATTATTGACATTTCTTTTTCCCTTCTCTTTTTAGGTCCTTGCTAAATCTAATCCTTAATGAATGCTATTTTAAGGCCAAGAATGTCATTCCTGTTTTACCACACCTAATTTATTAGGAAGGGTGTTAAAGGGTAATTAATTTTATAGCACATGGGACGTATGATGACAGTGCAAGTCTCTGCTCTTGCTGGTGTTGTGTGTTCCTAGGAGGGACATTCTCCTGTTCAGGAGAGGAGAATCACCTGATAAACAACTTATAAGCTTCACTAACTTTCTTTTCAAGAAATCTTTCTACAGTCAAAATAAATGTATGTTTATGCTACATACTATCAGTGAGTACTACAGTATTCTTAAGCTTTCTGCCCAAAGACTTCTCACTGGGTTGGATGAGCTATGGTTGTTTTTATTAGTTTTTTTGGATTGTTTTGCCTTCTCAGTGGGTTGCCACCTCTGCTCATCCTCAATAGTTTCAACCCAACTTGTTTACAAATTATAGCTTTATCTTGGTGTTCTTTAACTGCTGGTTTCTCAACTACTCTCATGACTTTTTCATGTCTGAACCGCTCTGCTTTTCATGGCAGTGCTGTTCATTGTGAAAGTGATGGGGAATTTAACAAGTGATGTGGAATACAGTTTCTTTCTTTGCTTGGTGGTCTGTGTCTTTCTGCCCATCTAATGATGTGGTTTGCATGCTCTTGCACCTTTTAAGCAAGATACTTTTATAATTAAGCCAGAATTGCACTTAAAAGTAGGTTTGCTTTTTGTACTAAAAGCATTGTCTTTAGCTTTCCGGAACTGCTTGTGAGTGATCCTTACACATACTCAAAGTGCAGTGTAAGGGATGAGGCGAAGCAACCTAGGTATGCTCTATAAACAGTTATGATGTATTTTGGAGAGATATAGATACCTTTAATACATTGTATTAAAGGTAAGGGAAAAAATACTGTTGTCTTGCCTCATTTTCTCTTGTTTCAATTAAACTCCTCTGGTAGCTCTGAATTTAGTTGTCCAGCCTGGACTTGGTTCCCACTTCCCCTGCCAGTTTCCTTGGGCTTAATTAAAAAAAAAAAAAGGGAAGGGGGGCTGAAGTGTTTTATATATTAATGTATTTTGGATTTGTGTGAACAGCTTTAATGCATCAAGCTAAATTGGTAGGCTTTTGTAATCCTCTGGGAAAATTGTGAGTTTCAAACCCAGTGGATAAATTCAACTCAAAAAAGCTTCTGAGTCTCAGATTTGGCTCCCTAAAGGGATGTTGTAAATTAGGTAGGCCTAGAAATGTAATTTACTGAAAGTAAATAAAAATGTTTTTTTCATGAGAATGTTAAAGAAATCTTTTTTTTTTTTAATACAAGTTGAGGATATAAAAACAAGAGAATGGCTGTTAACAAGAGAAGTTTGTATTTGCTGTCCAAACAGAAGATGTAATGATTTCACTGCTTTTTTATATTTTAAATTAAATTATGACATGAGGAATAGTTTAAAAATGCTTAATTCCTGTCAGCAGCTGAAGTAAACCCTCACATGTGTAATTAAATTAACAGTCTCAAAATGAATGGTAGTGGTTTTTTTTTGTTTGCTTATGAGTTACTATATGCTAATTATTTTTTTTTTCCTCTTTTGAAAACAAAGGAGAAGTGTGATTTTTACATCAGGATTCTGATGAGCTTTGCACCAATTTTAAGTGGCATTTAATTGTAGGCTTAACCCTTTAGGTAGAGCATGGCTGACTGAATTCCTTTCCAGGAGCAATAGATACCTGTCTAATGGAAGGCAAAGTGTTGCCATTAGAGATGCTGTTGCACATCCCTGGTTTGTAGCTGTGGTGGAATTAATGCTTTGAGTCAGAGCAGTTCTGTGATCACTGCTACACATGTGTAGACTTGTGCTTCTATCTGGGAGCAAAGTCCACTTCAGATGTGTTTAACATCCATTACAAATGGTATGGTTTGGGGCTTCTTTGGATGCAGTTTTATTGAATGGAATTTCAGAAGAGCATTCCTTGGTGTTTCCAAGAAGTGTGGAAAGGAGGAACCTTCACCAACTGCAGCTGTAAATTAAACTCTTTCAGCTGCAAGACTCGGAGACAGGGCAATACTCAGGTCTGCATAGTGTCACTTAGCTCTTTTAGAAAAGAACTCTAACAAGGAGAAAATTACAGCTTTGCTTAGCAATGAAGTTCTGCTGTTTCCCCCTCTCCCAAGGTGTACTGTGCAAAAATGCCATCAGATCTAGCAGGAAATCAGTGCTTTGTGTGGCTGTAGTTCACATGCTTGTTAAAAGTCATGAGGGGACAACAATAACAAACAGTCCAAACTCAGTGCCTGTTCTTTTTATCTTTATTTATTGTTTCTTCTCTGCTAGGAGTAAGCATGAGAGAGCTCCCAGTCCCTATTGACAGATATGCAACAGCTGTAATAAACATAACTTGAAGATGGTTTGACTCAAGTGCATTGGGATTGGTGATGGAGAAGATTTTTACCTGTTTGTTTCCTAGATACTTAATATGAGAGCTGGCATTTTTCAATTAAAAGCTGATATATTTAAGAGATGATTTATTGGAAGTGCTGTTCCTCAGGCCTCAATTTATAGAGGATGCTACTATCCTTCTGCAGGAAACCAAAAGGCAATTGCCAGCCTTTAAGAAGTCCCGAGGATGCTGGCAGGAAAAATGAAATGGATATGCAGGGGCTGTTCTGTGTAAATGCATGACCAAGGTAAATTTGGTGTGAGGATATTCAAGCTGTAGGCATCAGATTGGCAGACGTTTTTTTCCTATTGATTTCCTGGGGTCTAGGACCTTTGAAGCTCCTGTATTTGGTTCATTTTCTCTCAATGATTCATCAAGTGGTCTTATAAGTGTTGCTGGAAGTGTGCACCACCACAGAGTTAAATGTCTGTCCTTTAGCACAGATATTTCTGGGTTGTAAATTGTGCATTTGAAATGCTGGCTATGGTGTAGTAAATAGTAGTAATAATAAAAAAAATCCAGTTGGTATTGACAGTGAGTATCTAAATATAGTTAGAGTGTTGACTATCTAAATATAGTTATTTGAAACCTTCAGAAATATGAAAATGAGAACTGTTTGTGCATTGTCTGGATACTGGTTCAGTTATTACCTAGCCAAATAATACAGCTATGCTTGTAGGCCTTCTTGCTAACATACTTTTAATTACCTGCATTTAAATAATTATTATTCTAAGTAGAAATCTCATTTTCCTGTTCCTATAGAAGCTTTACCAGTTGAAGGGCTGTAATTTGGCTGCTGTTTTTGTGAATTAATGGCAACTTTTGCTGTTTGCTTTTTATAGACCATAAAGAGATGTTTTTTTCAAAATTAGAGTTAAAATTACAATGGCAATTTCAAGAAAGCAAAAGGGAGTTGACAAGAAAGCACGTGTAGAGTTTTTCAAACAAAGCATATATTGTATTGATCAGTATGTGTGGATTTGTTTGATAGGGTCACTTAAATGTGTCTTTCAGCCTTCAGTTGAAGTTAATTTAAGCAGAAAAAAAATTGAATACTCTCTTATTTTTGTTTGTGGAACTAGTTGGAAAGCTTCCAGACTCTGGCATGTACATATATGTATACATATATATATAAGTTTTGCAAAACTTCAAGCTAACTTTGAAGTAGCTTTATTCCTCTTTGCTATGTTGTTGTTTACAAGCCTTTTCCATACAATGCACTCACAATACCTTTGAAGTTAAACTAAATGTCAGGAAAAAGATAATCTCTACTAGAGAGAAGTAACTTGGCTGAGATGAGTAAGAAGCTACATTTTGGCAAACATGTCTACTGTCAAATGATCATTGTGTAGGCATTCTTAGAAGGAAAATGTGCAGTGTTCATATCATCCAAGAGTTGCCTGTTCAGTCTTAATTCTTCTTCATTAGCTTAATTATCCTGGGATCTTCCAGACCTGTGAGCTGCAGTGCTGGCTGAACAGTGTTGGGTACCACCTTCTGCTTTTGGTCTTCACCATTCTGTATTGTGGGATAGGGTGTAGAAATAACTATTTCATAGTGTTCATGAAGTTTCATTCTGTTTCACTGTTTCAGCTGTTAAGAACTTGATGTGTTGCTGGGCCACTTCCAGGGAGCTTAGAGCAGGAGGGTGCTACTGCTGCTGCTGTTTAGTCCAACAAGGATCTTATTTTCAGTTATCTTTAAACAAAAAGCTACTTTTTTAAGTAAGATGACGGCTGCTATATGGCTTTCTTCTTTCCCCTCTTCCCTGCTTTTAATTTTGCATGTGTTATAATGTACTGAAAGCATCAGGAATACAATTTTTTATGTATATATATTTATTTTTTTTAATGGACAGTCTACTTGTAGTTTAGTGTATTAAGAAAATGTTTTGTTGATGTTTGTAAAATAGACTTCGTAGAGCTCCTGAAGGCTCTTACATTTGTGGAGCTGTTTAGATTTTTGGATTCTTCTATGTGCAGAATGGCTAATGCATTTTAAGATAACTAACTTTGGAAATATGACACAACTTCTTTTTTCAAAAGAGTGGTGCTTTTTTAACATACAACTTATTTTCAAAGCATTTACATTGGATTTTTTTTTTTTAACTGTAAGTTGTATTCCAATTCTTTGTTAATCATTAGGGTTTTATTATTTTGTTTGATGTGACTCATTTTTTTCCAAGGACTTTTTTATTGCTACAATTGCACACATACAGCAGGAAGTCTAGGAGGAAGTTCAGCATCAGAAGCATCAGGGAAGATTCTCAGGTGTTCAAGTTAATGATTTCTTGCCATGTATGTTCTGTTTCTCATGAACAGTGTATATTGTGTCTGCTTTATCACTGAGAATATTTTTTCAAACCCATGTGTGTCAACATAATTAATGGGAAACTTATTTTTGGTTTTGTAATTGAGCACAAAGTTGTACCTAAATGCTTTCTAGTGCTGCTTCTTTTGTTGATCTAGGGAGTGACCTGTAGCAGCCATATAGAATAGTTAAAATTATCAAAAGGTGACCCAGCTCTTCTGCTACTTATTATGCTCTTGTTATTAAAAGGTGTTGGAAAAGAGAGCCCAGGTGCTCCCATCCTGGGAGTGGCTTTTCCTATGTAAAGTGTTCTGAAAAAGGTGGATGTGTAGCATTAGGCTGTGGCATTGTGTAATCTCAAATCATATAATATAATATATAAACGAAGTTATTAATGTTTTCTTAACCAAACAAGCCCCTGCCTTGAATGTGACTTGTGATATAATTATCCCACTTCACTTGATCATCATTATGCATCTAGCTGTCCTGGTTGAGGTAGTTATAAATACATTCCAGATGAGAAATTTATATCTAAATTTAGTTTTCCTGTTTCTGTATACTAAAAGAAAAAACCCAACTTAATTTAGTCTCTTAGCATGTATACTTTTTATGGAAATACCCTAACATTAATTAATAACTTTAATTTAATTTTTGTTTTCAAGACCAGATTGCAAGCCCCATATTCCAAAGCTAATATGTTGTAGAGGAGCTAATCATAAGAAGGGCAAATAAGTATCAGATTACAATTTTTTTTCTACATCAAAAATATGACCATATGTGCCTTTGAATAATACCAGATGGTAGGCTGCTGCTTTATAATTTGGTATTTTGGATGTCATTTCTTCAGATTATTTTTTTTTTAAGTAGGCCATTCCTTCAGTATATTACAAGTAGAAGATAAACAAAGGTATTTGGTTCATTACATGTATAAACCTAAACTTTCCACCTACTTATTCTCCCTGCCCACCCCTCAATATTTTTGTTATATAGCTGAGCTATCAGAGCTGTGTCAGGTTTGGCTTGGTTGTATAGACTTCTACATATATTAACATTACATAGGCCCTAGGTGATCACAGCTTATGGTACAATTATTTTTTTTAGCAAGTGTTTTTAAGAAACATTTGGATGCTTATCAAGAGCTTTCCCCGAGCGAATGAGAAACCTTTTAAATAAAAAGGTCAGTATCTGAGAAAGTTACAAACCTCTGAAAACAATATTATATTATGAAAATCAATCCTCAGCCTTGGCTGTGGCTGCCAATACTAATGCACCCTGCAAGTGTTTTTTAAAGAAATTCTCTGAGAGCTTGTCAACTTTTTGATTATTTTTTTTTTTTATGTTTTATCAGGTAATTTTTAAGTACCCTTAGGATATAAAAGGAACCCTAGAAATAAACATAAGCTTGGCTCATGTTGTTAAAGGCAGGCTTTAAATACCCCATCTCAGCAGCTGCAGCTGCACTTTCATGGTAAGGTGTGAAAAATGCAATTTTAGGTTACAGTTAATGAATTCTTAATTGTTCTTGTATCTGCAGTTGCTTGGGGTTCCTTTGCTTCAGGGGTCACTTGTAAGAATCCTCCAGTGCTTTAATTTCAACCGATGTTGCAAGTATGGGTAATTTAGGAGAAATCATCTTGATTTCTCAAGAAGCACCATCTTTATGGAAAAGTGCAAGTTGAGTAAAATAGTTTCTGGAGTACAGAACCTACCGTACAGTGCTATTTCTGAAATACAGCTAGGAAAGAGGCCAGGATTAGAAGGAGAGCAAAATTTAGCAGTATAGAGAACTGGGATTGCTAACAGTAAGCATTTTCTCATGCTTGTGACTGTATAATTTTTACACAGCAGGCTTTTTAAATGTTCAGAGGAAAGATAAGGTGATATGCCTCTTTGGGCTCAAGTACTTCTGTGGTCATCTTTATCTCTGCTTTAGACTGTTTGTGGTTATTCTTGGTTGGTTGGTTAGTTTTTAGGTGTTGGTTTTTGTGATGTTGATATTTGTTTTGTGGTGTTTTTTAAATTCTGTATTTTAATAGGTTTTGTCACTTTTCTATGAAACCTTTACCCTGACCTTTCAACATCTAAGTTGAAAACAGTCCTTCACCTAGATATTACTGCTGTAACTGACTCATGTCTCACTCAGAGTGTAAGTTTGGAATCATAGAATTATAGAATCATAGAATGTTAGGGGTTGGAAGGGACCTAAAAAGATCATCTAGTCCAAGCCCCCTGCCAGAGCAGGATCACCTAGACCAAGTCACCAAGGAACAGATCCAGGTGGGTCTTGAGTGCCTCCAGAGAAGGAGACTCCACAACCTCCTTGGGCAGCCCCTTCCAGGTTCTGTCACCTTCACTGGGAAAAAGTTTTTCCTTGTGTCCCCTAAACCTCTCGTGCTCCAACTGACTCCCATTGCCTCTTGTCCTGTCACTGGATGACACTGAGAAGAGTCTGGCTTCATCCTCCCTACACTCACCTTTAACATATTTCTAGACATTAATGAGATTCCTCCTCAGTCTTCTCCAGGCTAAAGCGCCCCAGCTCTCTCAGCCTCTCCTCGTAAGGGAGATGCTTCACTCCTTTAATCATCTTGGTGCCCTGCACTGGACTCTCTCCAGTAATTCTCTGTCCTTCTTGAACTGGGGTGCCCAAAACTGGACACAGTATTCCAGGTGGGATCTCACCAGTGCAGAGTAGAGGGGGAGGAGAACCTCTCTTGCCCTGATGGCCATGCTCTTAATGCATCCCAGGATGCCATTGGCCTTTTTGGCCACAAGGGCGTGCATTGCTGACTCATGGTCATCCTCCTGTCCACCAGGACCCCCAGGTCCTTTTACCCAGTGCTGCTCTCTTAACAGCTCAGCCCCCGGCCTGTACTGATATATAGGGTTGTTCTTCCCCATATGAAGCACTTTACACTTGCTGTTATTAAATTTCTCCCTGCCCAGCATTCCAGCCTGTCCAGGTCTCTCTGGATGGCAGCACAGCCTGCTGCTGTGTCAGCCACTCCTCCCAGTTTGGTCTCATC
>JANHGL010026200.1:0-54994 GCA_024611195.1 Ceyx melanurus | reverse complement strand
GACCACAACTCTCTGGGCTCTGTCCTTCAGCCACTTCCCAATCCACCTCACTGCACAATCACTCAATCCACACTTCTTGAGCTTGGCTGTGAGGATTCCATGGGAGACAGTATCAAAACCCTTGCTGAAGTCAAGAAATATCATATCCACTGCCCTCCCCTCATCTAACCATCTACTTATATCATCATAAAAGGCTATCAGCTTAGTTAATCATGACTTCCCCTTACGGAACCTATTGGTGACTACTTGTGATAATCCTCCTTTCTTCCACATGCTTAGAAATGGTGGCAAGAACAAGCAGTTCTATCACCTTTCCAGGGATGGAGGTGAGGCTGATTGGTCTATAGTTACCTGGGTCCTCCTTTTTGCCCTTTTTGAAGGTTGGGATGAAACCTGTTCACAAGCCTTTGTGTATAAGTATGGGAGCATTTCCATGCAGTTTTTTTGTGATGCTAAGGAAATGAATGAGCTTTTGCTCTGTTAGGCTTGTTTGCAGTATTGCTGTCATAAGAACCTCTTCAGAAATGATGCTTTGCAAATCCTGTCTATTGTTTCATGGGTTTTAGAATTAAAGATTACTTATTTGGTGCACAGTTAACCTGCAAAACTTGCCTTGACATGTGGTGCTACTTAACACGTATGGTGCTGTGTTCTTTTTGTGCACTTTTTATTTTTAAACAGCTGATGTAGCAGCAGTGAGGCACTGTCTGGCATTTTTTAAGCACTGTGATCATTCCTTCTGCATCAGGCTTTCAGGAAGACACTGTTACCACACCCACCAGCAGCAGTCACTTCTCTGGGGATGACTTTTCCTCATATTTCCTCCAGTGCCTGTGGGATT
Source organism: Ceyx melanurus (assembly GCA_024611195.1). Classification (NCBI taxonomy): domain Eukaryota; kingdom Metazoa; phylum Chordata; class Aves; order Coraciiformes; family Alcedinidae; genus Ceyx; species Ceyx melanurus. Next base: position 54,153 of record JANHGL010026200.1, on the reverse strand, counting down.
CAGCTGTTCAGAAGCATTTGTTTGACTCATTCTACAAGGTGACAGGATTTTGCTGCAGACAGAAGCCCTTGAGCAAAACTGTTGCAAGTGGATGAAATCTGCCAGTGTGTGCCCTTGAAAGGGATGTGAGGTTAGTGGAGCATGTGTGTGCACCTAAGATCTTGGACTACATTATGATAGGAACTGGGTTTTGGAGCAGAAGTTTATGGATAGCTCAGTTCCATCAGCACCAATTTTCTGTGCAGAGCATAATGTGCTGTGCGATGGGTTTATAGACATTTAAAAGAATGTCTATTATTAAAATTAAATATTTAAAGGAAAAAATGGCTCTCGGTTCCATTCAGTCTTTTTACAGAAAAGGTCTTTGGGTAGACATTGGACATTAAGAACACAGGCCCATGTGAAAGTAATTTTCTGGACCTATGAGGAATTAAGTGATACAAAAAAGAAAGTGGCTGCTATAATGGAAGTTGAGGCTGCATCCCCCAGTTTATCCTTCTACACAAACAAATGGTGTTGCTTCAGGTGAAATGTGGGCTAGCAGAAGATGAAAGACAGCATTGTATTTCCAAGTAAACAATTAATGTACTACATCTCTCTATTTCCCTGTCCAAACATGCTTTGGCTTTTGGCACAGGTGTGTTTATAAATGGATACTTGGTCTGAAAGGCATCTTTTGATCACTTTGCTCTTTCTATATGGGTGTGTTTAAATAGGTTTGAGAAAATGGTAGGGACATTTTTGATACTGAAAAAAGTTGACACATTCAAGTAAAACTGCTAAAAAGAAAAGTTGTGTTAAAAAATTTCCAGTAGGCAGGTGTTCATAGGTTAAAATACTGAAATATATATAAGCAGACTGTGAAATGTTTCAGTTTTTTGTTTCCCTAAGTGGATTAGACAAGGGTTTCTTCAAATTATTTTTTTTTGTGGTCTAATCTAATTACTTGTCCAAATAAGAATCTTCAGTGATGTAAGGAGACCACCAAGGGACAAAAGAGTACAATAGTACAATTATATTTTCTTGGTATTTTTAGTAGATGCATGTAAACCTCTAATCTGTATCACCTTTCTCATTTAATGACGTGTGATACCAATATTAGATGCAACTACATACTTTCTTCAAACAGCTAAGTGGTTATTCAGTTATTCTCTATTTTCTAAACAGATTAACCAGAGGTATCTATTTAAACCTGGGGTTTCCAATGCCACACTATCTTGGGTCATGAAGTGTGCCTCTGTGAACTGAGACTGCACTCTGACAAGCCAGCAGGCAGGAATTTAGAAACTGATAAGTTTTGTCATCTTTAGTCACTGATCAGCCAATGTCACACGATCTCCTGAAGGGGTTTTAGAGTTCTGAAGAGTTTTGTAGTTTTTTTTTCCTTCCCCTTACATCTGTTCATATATGGCTTATTCTTTGCTTGTTAGCTGATTTTGCAGACCTACGTTAATTGGGTTATTTTTGTCTATTTCTTTGCAACCAGGAAGCTAGCAAAAACTGTTGGAATTAATTACACATCACTTCTGATACTGATATAGGTAGCATTGCTTTGCATCAATGCAGTGCATGCTCAAAGTGTTAATTTGCAGTTCTGCAAGAATGGTGAGGAGGTTAGCACTTCATATCATCTTTTTTTTTGTGTTTTTGACAGCATTCCTGCAGTACCTATTGAACATTTGAATGTACTCCTTTCAGTCCATAACAGCGTCACATTTTGCATTCAGTGAACATTGTGGTAGAACAGGAAGAGAAAAAAAAAACCAAACAACAACACATTCCTCTTTTTCTGTTTTGATTTAGTTGCAGGATAATATTTTTGCTCTCTGCTTAGGCAAGTTTTGTGTTTTGCTTCAGTATAGTTAATATTTAAAAAAAAGCATAAATGGTTGTTCCAGCAGGCTAAGTAGCTATTGACCTAAATGTGTAAAGCTTACCTTGGAGATGTGAGATTGCAGTAGAACTTCCATCAATGAACTGTCAGCTCCAGTGTTTAAGACTTTTACTTATTTTCTACTCTTTCTCACTTTGATTTTATTTATTTTTTACGTTAAAAACAATGTCATCTTTAAGAAAAAAAAAGCTTGAGTTTTACGTAAAATCATGTTAAAAGGGGTTTAATCACAAGTCTATTGCTCTTTACATCTCTTTATGTGTTTTAAAAATAAATTGTCCCAGCCTCAACTAATTATCTGATACAGGTAGCATCAGAGATATAAAGTTGTATACCTTGGGCTGGGGGAGTTGCTTGTGATAAATGGAACATTTTCTCCTACTTCATTTTGGATGTAGTAATTTAAATCTTTTTGAATTACAGTTTTATTTTTTGACTTTTGCTACTCTGTTTCCTATCACTCTAAAACGATGATGGAGGAGGAGTTTTTGCCAGTATAAGAACTGTTTTATACAATTCTGCACTAAAAGGTATTTACTGGATTTTGGTAGTGCTTACAAAGATGATCTAAGCTGTGCAACTTGCTCTAACAGGTTCCTGCAGTTTTAAATGCCTACCTTTGCTATGAAGCAAGTACAGAGGCAGCTGATTGGGGTTGGCCAAGTTCTGCCATATCAGTCCTAATTATTTGAACTTAGAAATGTGCAGCTGTGATTTATTTTTTTTTTCCCCTTCCTTTCTCTTTTTTACTTTTCCCTTTTTTTTAATCAATTAACATCTTGGAAAGGTATTCAATTTCTGTCCCCCTCCCCCATTTACTTGAAGTGAAAGCAGATATTAGCTCAGAAACAAAAATGTTTTGGAAACCTTCATGACCAAGAAACTACCCATTATATTTGCCGTTTTTAAATAAAGGAGGTTTTTCTAGATATTTTTCCTAAATACGTGAGAGTACTTCTGAAGTTGTAACACTGCAGTAGTGATGCCATTCCCAAACAAGCCCAGTGAATTTTGTGGATGAAAGAATTAATTCCTGCTTTCCTATCACTTCAGAAATGTGCCATCAATATTTCTACTTGGGAAGCAAGGAAACTTGAATAATATAGGTCAAGTTCAATAAATATTTAAGTAATGTCCAGTCACAGAAAGCATATGTATGTTTGGAAGGAAGGAAAAAAATGAAAGGCAAAGGGGAAGCAGGAAGACAGAGTGGTACACCAAGGTTGAGTCAACAGAGGCCCTTCAGAAAAGGGGACTTCAGCCCTCATGAAAGCAATATAGAAGGTCATAAAATGCATCAGAGAAATAAATGCATGGGAAAGAAATCAGAAGGGTGACAATTTTGTGAAGCAGATGGTCTACTTTGCAATATGTCGCTGTACAAAAATAGGAAGTGAGTTTCTTCTCCAATAGTTAAAGGAAAAGTGGGACTAGGGTGGTAGGTGCTCTAGTTCTGTTGGGTTTTGGTTTTTCTTTTTTTTTTTTTTTGGTATTGTCAATAGAATTAATTACTGTCCAAGCTTTAGGATGTTAAAAAGATGCTCAAGCTGGCGCTTTGAAGCACAACCAACTGTCATGAACAGTAGGATATGCCAAAGAATACTGGTAGAATTTAAGAGTTACAGGGTTGTGCTGTTCCAAACATGTACATTTTAGTGTCAGTTTGAGCAATGTGGTAAAATGACAAATTATGTACCAACTGACAATTAATTTTTCTAAGACTAGGCAGGTTTATGAGAAAATAGAAAGTAATGATGAAGCAGCATGAGTGAGCAAATTGGGACAAGGATGAGTGACTTAACAGAGTCTTAATTACTGTATTAATTCATGAAGGAAGTGGGCAGGTCATTCATGAGTTTACAGATAAATGAGGATGTTGATGTAGACTTTAAATCCAGAATTTGTCAACCAACTTTTAAGTTAACAGAGAATACATTGCTTTATATTCGTGCTCGTCTCCAAAGGATGAGAGAAAAAAAGCAAAGGGGAAGTGTATGAGACAATGGAAAGATAGAACATCTCCTGTGAACAATGAACACTCAGAAAACTAAATCCAAGGAAAAGGAAAGACTTCCACCCACTTTTTTTTTTTTCTTCTCCTTATTGTCATTCTCACAGAGTTGGTGTTTACATTGAAAAACACACCTCTTTTGGAGGCTACTGAAGCCAAGAACTCACACAATAATTTAGGTGATGGAGACATTTCTGTGATTAGCAAGAAAGGGCTGTTACAGTAAATCTGTTTGTAGAGGTGTGGTTTTAGGCATTTTAGAGAACTATGGTTTTGGGCATAAGCACATTTTGGAGGTGTGTGTCTGGTGTTGGTTTGTTTTTCCTTCTAGAAGAAAGCATCTCTGAATGTATTATTAACATAAATGGGGAAGGAAACTATCCTTTGTTTTTTTTAATATAAACATAGATTGGGTTAGATTCACCAGTAGTCTCACTGGATTGAGAATTTTGAATTTGTGGCCTCAGTAAGCATGAGATCCTCCTGAGATGGGAGGAACATTGCTGAGTGAAAACTGAACTACCTTAGCTTTCAAGTATTTCCAAACACTAGTGACTTCTGGAGGTATGTTGCCTGCATTTGCCAAATTCTGACACTTTACAGTCACTTCTGATAACAGGGAAAAGAATTGTGAGGAGTTGAGATCTACCTGGTAGCACATGAATTTCCATCTCAGTTATGCCAATAAAAATCTGAGAGCAGAGAAAAGTCTGGTGCAAGAGTCCTTCTTGAAGTTGTCAGATACAACTCTCATCTTTTCTTACTGAAGAGAAATGTAAGTTAGTTGATTAGTTGAAATGTAAGTCAGGATGGGCATGTTGGATATTCTTGTCACTCATGTTGGATCTTCTTGTCACTCCTTGAGATTTCTGAAATGTGCAATTTCAAAATATGGTGTATAAATTATAAGCTGAATTTGTAGGACATGGCTAATTTGCTTAATTAGGCTAGAGAACCAGTGCAGGTCTAATCAATGCAGTTGGAGGCTGGTGGTCATGCCCCCTTCCTGGAGGTGTGTTGTTTGTGATTGAAATAACCTTTTCTTTTGATGATCAGTGTAAACCTCAACTAATTGTCAAATGGAATGAAATATTATTTTATAAGGGCTTTAAACTTGTAAGAATACTTGTTAAGTGCATTTTCTTATTCGCTGTGTGTTTCAGAGCACATCTGCAAAGCAGTTTTCTAATGCACTTGGGCTGGACTTTTAGTACATTTTTTACCCAGGTGTGCATGTGTGTAAATCTTTGCTTGTGCAGATGTCTTCAAGGTGAAATTCGGTGCTTCAAAGTCAGTATGTTATGGATGTAAAGTACTTTCTTGGACATGAGAGGCCTCGTGTCAAAGTGTTATCTCCATAGGTGTTTCTGAGGCTTGCAAAAAGGTGCTTGACTTGGACTTTTCTGCTTAGGGAGAAGAAACCCCACCTTTTATTACTGTTTGCATTGCATTGCAGGAGTTAATAATTGCTCGTGTGTGTATGTGTGTTGAGAGAGAATGTGTTCACTGCAGGCATTAAATCCAACAATTTAAGTTTTCTCATCTCTGTGTGCACAATGAGATATTCAGGTATAGTTTTCCCATGTTAGGTGCTTTGAAAGTATTTTTAAATCCAGTAGCCTTTGGTGAATGGTGTCTTACCAAAAATACTATGATTGGGTAGTATGTATATTCTGGAGCAAATTAAGGCTGAAGTATAGTTGTGCATCCTGAAACAGTTAAATCTACCAAAGTGCTAGCTGTAGCAAATCATGCACTTGTCAAAAGTAAAAAAATCCTTCAGTTGCATAATTTTCTGCAATATCACTCAATATTCAGCTGACAATATTCAGTTTATTATAACTGAAGGATGAATACATGGGTGAATAAAAATAAACTGGTGTTTTTGTGTAGGAAAGTCCATAGTAGGAGTTTCCACACTCATGATGAGCTGCAGTATGAGAATATAGGTTTATCAGTCTAGTCTGTTTATCTTGTATTTAACTGAGGCATCATTAGAGATTTCAAGAAAGGTGTGAAACCTCCCTGTCGGACAAATGTGGAATGATCTTTATTCTTAATAAATGTTGTTCTGCATCCTTAAGAAGGGTTCTTTGTATCTTTTCTAAAGCACTTGTATTTGGTTGGTTTTGTCTGTGGGTGCTTCTTTTTAAACCTGACTTGTTTTTGGATTTTATTAGTAGTAATCTGAATGTATTTATCGCTATCCTGAAAAGAATAAGTGGTGATTGTAGAAATGGTAGCAACTTTTGACTTTGCAGCTGTTAAATGTAAATGTTTTCGTTAATATAAATATAACAATACTTGTACTTAGCTGTTCTATTTTTAAGGAGAATATTGATCTAGCTTACATAGTCTAACATTAACAAATACAAAATACTTTTTTTTCAAATATGAATTTGCATTAGAGTTTCTAATATAACAAAGTCCCCAGTTAATACTTTTTCCTTTCTTCTTAAACCTGTTGTACAGGCAATATTTTCCATCAAAATCGATGAAATGAGGCATTTAATTTTGTTTCAATTTGCCAAAGTAATACAGAAAAAATTTTGGTTGTGAAGAATGTTAAAAAGGAGGTACACTGGAAAAGAATATGGACCTCTGAAATATTGATTGCTTTTTTTTAATGGATCTTTTTCTTCATATTTGTTTGTGGTCAATAGCAGGAAGTAAGCACTTTGCATCCTGCTAAGCGTGGAGGCTTTAAATAGGTATTGCTTAGTGTTAACTTCTTTAAAACATTACTTATGGCTGACGCATCCTGGTGTAGTTTACTCTTCCCACTAGTGACCTTGAAAGCATGTCTGTGCAATAATTGCTTATTGCTGGAACAAAAGATAGTTCTGTCTAAGAGTTGTTTGAATTCAGGAAGCCGTATTTGCCAAAGTAAAATCTTGGTGACGCAACCATGTCAGGTTTCAGCAGCCACACCCCAGCGAAAGCTGTTTCAAGTTTTCAGTTTTAACCTTTGTTCTTAGCTATGTTCCTTTTCCAGAAAAAAATATCCGAGGCCATTTTCTTTCTCATTTTGCAATGGGGCTGTGCTAAGGAAATTCAGAGTTTGAGAAGGAAAAACAGCAGCAAGTAGTGTCGGGGATTGCCACAGATTTAAGTTCAGGTAGCTGGGCAGCAGGAAGAGAAATGGATTCCCTTCCCAATCATTGTGGTAAGGATAAGTCTCTATATTGGTAATTATTGAATAGTATAGATGGTGTGGTTTTAGAGAAGAGTAGATTTAGAGTGGATATCGGGAAGAAGTGCGTTACCTTGAGGGTGGTGGATCAGTGGAACAGGCTCCCCAGGGAGGTGATTGGGGCACCATCTCTGGGGATATTCACTGTGAGGTTGGCCAAGGCTCTGAGTAGCCTGGTCTAGTTGAGGGTGTCCCTGCTCCCTGCAGGGGGCTGCACTAGATGACCTTTGGAGGTCCCTTCCAGCCCTAAACATTCTATGATTCTTCTAGCATAGGATTTTGTAATGAGCTATACCTGATACATGGAAGGAATGGAAAATGCTATCCCTGAGCTCTGACCACCTTCCATTGCAAAGGAATAGTGGAGCAAATTAAGCATGTACATCTTCAGTACTGTGCCACAGTTTCAGTGTGACTCCAGGGTATTGCTTTAACATTTGTCTTTGGTGTTGGTGTTTAATGCAAGAACCTCTTTCTAATGAGCTGTGCTCCTGAAAGTGCTCCCTCTAGAATGGAATGAATATGATTTTTGCTGCTTTATGACAGAGATTTGCTTTTCTGTAATTATGTAAGTATCCCTTAAAACTTAACAGCTTTTGGATAATTATTAACTTTAAACTTTTTTTACTATTAGTGTTCTGAACTGCTGAGTTGGTCCCTTTGCCTGTTCTGTACTTGCTGCATGTATTAACCTTGGTTCCTGTGCAGTATGAGCTCTGCTAGTCATAGGACAGGGTCTCTGATCAGTATAACTTCTCAGCATTATCAAACTGAAAGTGAGCATGTAATTACAAATTAGCTGTTCTAATTGCTTTGGGAGAAAAACAGTTTTGAAAGAGAGTCCTGAAGGATCAGCATTTCAAAAGCAGATCCATCCATTTCTGCCCGGAGCCATTCATATTTATGTGCGTGCATACACATGTGGCTTTTAATTATCAAATACCAAAGTTTTGTACGAGGCTTCTGAAATTGGCTCCTCAGATGTGAATGCTATTTTTTGTCAAGTCCTTAAGTGCTTTAAGCATGCTTTTTTTGAATGTTTGCTGAAGTTAGAGGACTGGAACCAAGAGCCATGGTCATTGAGAGCCAGTGCATTGATAACACTCTTCTCCAGCTAGGTGCCATGCTAGGGGTTGAATTTTTGTTTACAGCTGAAGTAAATAAAGCAAATTACTTGTGAAGAAGTGATGTAGTAGTGTGTAGAGCCTCCATGGTTTGTTGCTTCATTCAGCTATGTCTCATCTTCATACTGCCTTGTTTTGCTGCCAGACAGCTGGGACAGCTGTCAAAGATCCTCACTGAAAAAGCAGTTTGTAATCATCTTCTGTGGTGAGTTACCTTTAAATCTAGCACCATGGTGAGTACAATGTGACACATTCATCAGCACAGCTGGAGTCAAAATGGGGGTGCAAAATTTGTCATGTATATGTCTTGAACTTGAAGGAATGCCATGTTTCTTTATCTGTGTTCCTGCTTTCTCAACTGGCTTATTCCAGGGCTAATTGTTGTCACTTCTTTCCCTTGGAGGAGATGGTGAAGGATATAGGCATATGCTGTACCCTGAGGGACTAAATTATAGTTTCCACTAGGCATTAGGCATGGACTGGGGAAATAAACTTAGAAGTCCAGTTGGTTGTGGTGTTTTTGTCATTCCCCCGGTCCTTCCCCAGCACAGGCAGCAGTGTCTGGTTTACTTGATGGTCACCAGATTCAGAAACTTATTTATTTAAGATTTCAATGTGGTCACCAAAATTTTTAGTGTGGTTTTCCACTAGGGAGGAAAATAAATAAATCAATGAATCCCTAATTGAATGCATTCTTGGCTACTGATACATGGTGACTTGACTGCTGCAGTGGGAATAGGGATGTACGTTGCTCAGTGTGGTCAGGGTTTGTGCCTCTCTAGGAGACAGTGAGTATCTGCAGGGAGAAATAGCTTCAGCTCTACTCAAAGTAAATGCTACAGCAGATACAAGATGCCTGCAACAAGATCCAGATCCTTAAGAATGGTGCTTCTCAAACAGTAGACAAAAGAAAACATGCATGCCTCAAGTTGTTTGGGCAATGCACTTGCACCAGGAATCAGGGTAATTGCACAAGTGTTTGTTCAGAGTTTCCTTGAAAAAACTAGATATTTTTTTTCCCCCTGTCTATATAATAATCTGAAATTAAATAAATGTTTGATGGCAAGGGTAGTGAGAAAGAGGAGATACACATGTAACAGCTGTTATAGCTGAAAAGCCTCTTTTGGCTTCCAGGAGATTAACTATCACCTTCCTCTTGGGCCATAAAGTGAATGCTAAGGTGATGTGAAAATGGTAAAGGACTTGGAAAAAGCATGAAATAATCTAATTTAACAATGTTTTCTGTCTCTGTTTGGCTTTAACTGATAGCTGTTTATCTGCTGTGTGACAACCTCTGAGATGGGCTGGGTTATGCTGTGAGGTTTTTTTGCTTAGTTAGGAAATAAGTAAAATTAAAAGCATTGATAATTGAGTACTTTAAATGTATTCTATGCAGAGATTATCCTTTTACTTGAAGACAGATTTATGTTATATTCACAGCCTGTAAATCATTCTTGCATTGCCTCCCTGCAAGACTATTGGCAGTAGTGTAACTTACTCAAAAGATGCCTGTTTTCAATTAGCTGGAGGAAAATTCTGTAGTCATGGAAAGAATATCCATCTCTATTACCTGCCTTGAGAATGAAAAAAACACCCAAATACACTAGCATGACGATTACCAAAGCTTACTCTGCATAAGCAGTGATTAGTGCTGATGTTAAAATAGTAGAGGATAGGAAGATTGAACACAACTGCCCCTGAAACGTTTCTAATCCTGAGATCCAGAGCTGCAATCCCTTGTGGAATAGCTCCTAGGAAATGGAGAAGTGCAGCAAAAGGTGTTTTCAGCTTGGAAAGCAGGAAAAGTTTTGCAGAGCCATCTGTGGCAAGTACGAGGTGTGCTGGAGCTGATAGGTCACTGCTGTGGGATGCCAGCAGGCATCAGGCATAATGGCAAGGCAAGGTGCTGTCTCCCTCACCCTAATTCTCTCTGCTCTTCTGGCCAGGCAAGAAATACTGCTATTTGTTGCTTTTCCTCTTTGCCAGCAGTTTTCTGTACACTCTGTATACCACCTTCCTTCTTTTATCTCTGTGTTGTGGGAGTGGAAAGCTTTTTAGTTTAGTTTTGTCTTCTCTGTACAGCACTTAGCCTTGCTTTTTATTGGTGGCTTTGCCCATTTCTTTGTGCTTTGGTTAAAAAAAGGTGGTGTGGTCCTTGTAATTATAGGTTACAGCACAGATCGTTCTGTGCTCTCATGTTTCTTGCATAGCTGGTTCCACCTCTCCTGCATCCACTTTGTTCTCATAGTTGGAGAAAAGGCAAGGGACGTTGCCAGCTCTCACAAAAAGCTCCTTTTCTTCCAAGAGGAATTGAAATAGTTTTCATCTGTGACTTCTTCTATTGAAAACCAAGTTTGGTTTTCAATTTCTAAGTATTGGCCTACTTAGAAATGAACAATGTCCCACTAACATGGCCAGTGCTAAATCCATTTTTGAAGGCAGAATGGGTGATCTTGATTTGTGTGAGGTTGCCAAAGTAAATGTCACTTAAGTCTTGTGGTTTGTACTTTAGCTGGAACAATATACCTGGCCTTTAAATAATTTTTTTTTTTCTTTTTGACTGCGTGATCCAGAACGAAGAGCTAATTTTATTCTGTTTTGCTGTTAGTGAGCAGATCTATAAGGGTTTTGAATTAATAAGCACAATTGTTTTTCATTTTTCCAATGAAAGAGGCGTTTACTTCAGCACGTACATTTTTGACATGTAAAACGTGCAAAAAAGGGATTTTTGGGTGCATCTTGTTAGCCAGCCTGTTATAGTGGGGAGTAGAGGCTGCTTGAGAGCATGGGTTACATATAAATTTGGAGGAGACTTTTGTAGACACATACCTGCTGCTTCTAGAAAGGGAAAATTTACATAAAGAATATTGATTAAATATATATAACAATGTATAAGATATAAATATTTATATATGTATATATAAGTATACTGTTGCTACTTGTGTTTAAATTAATGGCATTGTTTGTTTGGGCTGCTAGGGAAATACTAAGCATGTAGTAATTTAAGTAGTCACCTTTTTATTGTGGTTAAAAGAAGTGGGTCGTTCTGCAATGTGTGTAAAACAAATATACTCTGTGGCAGGATACATTGAGGTTTCTTGCTCAGGCATGCAAAAAATTGAATGCTAGATGAAATACACATGCGTTATACTGGGAATTTACATTTTGTTAATAGCAATAAGTATGGGCTAAGTATTTTAGAGATCTAGACACAGTTTCTGGCTGCTCAAGAAGCTCTCTTTACTGTGTCAGTAGTAAAGACTTAGTAAATGGTTCTGGAATTACTTTGGTTTGTCATGGTCTGAAATGCCTGACCTGTTATGGCAGATACCTGTTGAGGTACCTTTTGCATTGTGAGAACTGTAATACCAGCAGATGAATATTTTTTACTCAGAATAAAAACCTGACTGTGGCTTGAATGTAATATTTGGAGGATCCAATTTTATTATTTTTTTTAGGGTTTTTTTACCATATTTTTTTGCCGGAAGGTGAGGATTGGAGAAGAGGGTGAAAGCCCTGGCCATGATAAGGTGACTTCTGTACATCATGAGTCAAGGGATATCGAGTACCCTGGGGGTTTTATTTCTGTGTGTGGCTTGCTTGTTTGGTTTTTTTTTTTGGCTTTTTGTTTGTTTGTTTGTTTTGGTGGTTTTTGGTGTTTGTGTCACAGGGAGGGGTTTTTTTAGGTGTTAATTTTTATTTGGCTGTTGGTTGGTTGCTTTTTTTTTTTTTGGTGTTTTTTGTTTTTTGTTGGGTTTTTTTTTGGGGGGGGGGTGTATTTGTTTTAGTATATCCATGTTCTCAGGCTTTTGAAGTCTCAAGCAGACTAGTGCCTAGTTATTATTATGAATTCCTGTACTGGATGGGTAGTTCTCTACTGTAGGGCTTCTGGAAAGTATCATTTGTCCTTTATTTGCGTAATAATAATAAAATAACCCCACCAAACAGTAGAGCTGGGAAAGGTTATTTGTCATTAACTAAGTGTTGTGCTTTAATCACAACTGTATGCTTCCCTTTTGCAAATGTTTTTACTCTCTTGACTGTTGCAACCCATGAAAACACCTTCCACTTGAGGAAAATCTAGAACTTTGAAAAAGGACAAGTTTATGACAGGAATAGGAAGGGAATATTTTCAAGGGAGACTGTATTTTTTGTTTTGTTTTTAAATATACATATATATTTATAATATATATTCTGGGTTTAGTGAGAGCTTTGCCCCTGACTTCTCAGAATGGGTGAACTCCTAGAATAAATTGAAATGTGTCTTAAATGAGAATTATGTGCATCTTGGATGTCTTGATGCTGTTACAGTCAGAAGTGTATAATAGAATAACTTTTTTTCTGATGGATTACTGGATTATTCTTTTTTTTTCTGACATTGCCCCATCCCTAAATTAAAACTGCTTAGGTTGGGTGCTATACTGAAATGTTACTGTGGGCCATGAAAGGTAGGCAAAGCTAACACAATGTTTTGGGTTGCTTTTCAGGAACAGACTATGCTCTTCAGAAAGCTTGGGGTTTTTGGATTCTTTTTTTTTTATATATATCTTCTAGAGTGTGAGTTTTGAATTGTAACATCTTGTCTCTTCAGATTGTTTGGTTAGAGCTCACAGGAGTGCAAGGAGGATGCTTTATGCATCAGGAAGCACTCTGTTTAGCAGAGCCTAAGGTTAGTATCTACCAAATATATAACAGCAACAAAACTAGTCTTTATTACTGAGGTATTGTGTATTTTAAAAAGGAGATGGGGTCAGAAAAGGAAAAAAAAAAGGTATGATGAGTTTCTTACAGTCCAGACTGGTAGGATCTCTCTTGTTTACATAATTGGTAAAAAGGAAATAGTCTTAATGGTTTGTCATGGATCATTGGTTTATGGGCTTGACTCCAGAAAACCTTCTTGCAGAAAATAATTTAGTTAAACCAGTGATGCTAATTGGGTGAAACGAAGAAGGTAGATGCTCAGCAACTTCAATAACAGGATGTTGATTCTTTTCTTGATACTGTCCCCCAAGTCCAGTGACGTTTGGCTTTGTGGCCTTACTTGACTTTCCTAGGTGCACTTGAGACTTCCATCTGACCTGTTTTTGTTTGGTTGGTATGGCTGCATTTGCCAGGAGCCAAGGACCTGTGCATCCACCAAGGTCCAGGATGGAAGGCAGAGGATCCTTAAGACTTCTGGATTTGAAGCAGTGCTTTTTGAAACTCATTTTCCTAAACTTTGTGTCTGAGACACTTTTGGCTCTAGCAGAGTCAGTGTTTTCTAGAAGATTGAGTGTGCTGGTACTGTGTCCTTGTGAGCTTGGGGCAGCAGCAGACAGTGACCACATAAAGCAAAGGGGTCTTGGCTCCCAAAGCCTTATGTCAAGGGGTCTTTCTGCCATCTTCGATGGTCTTACCCTGGTCTTCCCTAGCATCTCCCTCCCTTGATGCTGCCTGGCAGGGAATACAGTTCATGAGTGGATCAGGTCAAGAAAGCCTCAATTATGGGAGATCTGAGCTTCCCTGTTTCCACAAGTGGTGTATTTTCACCAGGCTGCTAGCTAGTGCTAGAAATAGAAATTTTGTTCTTTTACCCTGATGTCAAGCTCCCTATCAGGTCCCTAGTGCAGAAGTAGGTGATTCCATGAGCCTGTGCACAGAAGTGTTTAGGCTAGGTACTTAGTGACAGTAACTCCTGGGGCTAATATTGCTGCTGATCAGAGTCTTATTTGGATAAGATGTTGGCAAAGTATTTTATCTATGTTTTAAAAGCACGGTGAGCATGAGTTCAATGCAAGCAGATAAATACCAGTGCCAGTTTGAAACCTCTACTGAGGTGCATGTTGCCCAGTTCTTCCAGTAGCAAGAGGCCAGCAGCTGCAGCTGTTCCCATAGTGGTGATGAACACTTGGTGCTGCTAGTGACACACAGTGCTCACGCTTCTCCCTGCAGCAATGTAGGTTGTCCTTCAACCTCTTCCCAAAAGTCAAACCCACACCCATATTGTGGTGATGAAGCTCAGACCTGCCAGCTCTCCCAGCTGTAGTTTCCTGGATTATTAAAAGGCTAAGGATTATGCATGAGATACATCTGCCATTCATCAGGGTGCCAGATGGCTACCAACTGGAGGATGCTCCATTATGTTGATGGAAGAAATGGTGGAAATGTTTGCTTGGAGTGAGTTTCAGATGGCACCAGTGTTTAACCACAGGTAATAAACCCCTTATTAGCCCCTTGTGTTTAAACAAAGTTTAAACCGTTTATATACCGTGGAAATTTTCACAGAAAACTGATGTCAAGTGAATTTTCCTTTTCCAACTGCTACATGAAACTAACAGCTTAGCTCAGGAAGAGGTTTTTTTCCTCTTTGTGTGTGTGTGTATTTTCATGTTTGCTTTTGCTTGCATATAATCCCCAAACAAAACAAATGTATTGTAGTATATTTTCAAAATCAAATCGTAGCATACATAGTGTGTTAACATGCTGTCAAAAATAGCCACATGTTCCTATGGAGGATGGGAGGCAAATGAAGGACAGAGTTCTTGTAAGTAGGATTAACTAGATTCTCAGCAGGCAGAGAAAGCAGATGAGAGAGAAATATGAAATAGTCTGAACAAGTTGTATACTGTTTTTCTGCTTTTATTTAATATTAATTTTTTTTCCAAAGCTTCTTTTCTTTTATCTTTGCTTGCTTTAGCAGGCTTTGAACAGCAGAAATGTGTCATACAGGTGGTTGACCTGCAAATAGCAACATTTGAACATAAACTGAAATAAAACAGGATGTTAACTCTAGGACTGCA
Organism: Ceyx melanurus; assembly: GCA_024611195.1. Taxonomy (NCBI): domain Eukaryota; kingdom Metazoa; phylum Chordata; class Aves; order Coraciiformes; family Alcedinidae; genus Ceyx; species Ceyx melanurus. Next base: position 39,152 of record JANHGL010026200.1, on the reverse strand, counting down.
GTATCAGGTTCTTACATACAACTGATATCTTGTCATATATACTAGTATTATCTACCAGGCTGTTGAGGGCTTTTCAGTGATGTTTGGATCTCATCATTTGTACGTCAAAAAGAATGAGAAAACAATAAAAAAAATGCTGAAGTAGACTTTTTCCCTTTATTCTTCCTTTCAGTTATCTCCCCCACCCCACGATTGTAAACCTACTATCAAACAGGGATAAAATCAGAATGAGTTGTGCAAATCACTTTCTTCCTTTCATAGTTCCCTTCTGCTTTGGACTTGACAGTAACCTGCTGCTTTTGGAAAACTACAGTTTTCCTAAGCTTACCATTACATAATGGGTTAAACAAACCAAAACACCACTCCTCACCCCCAGTAATCCAAAACAAGGATGGAGAGCTGAAGTTCATTTTTAAATAGGATGAAGGTACATTTGCACATCAGAGAAGAGAACGTTAGGGTGTTTACTTTCAAGTAAAGGGTAAGACTAGAGGTATATGCAAAGTAATATGTAAATATGCTGAAAAAATTAATTTGGGGACATGCAAATGATTTCTACTCTAGGTATCATGCAGATAGACCCTTTAGGCCTTATTGCCTGCCTTACCAAGAATATGAAAACAAGTAACATGTATGACTGCATATCTTCACAATTTAATGGTAAAAAAAATACTTTTAGATGCTACATATCTTGTTTATTACACCCAGTCCAGGTAGTTCTGTTTGCTGGATGTCATGTAAACTTGGAAGTGAACAAAATTTACTTAGGCATTTAATCCATTGGTAATCATTGGTAGTCCAGGACAGTTCAATAAATGAAAGGTGTTGCCAGTAAAATGGGATTTGAAGTCACTTTACAACATCTAGAGTTTGTGTCTGTAAACTGCTAGACTGTCTGAGCCTGATTTGCAGTGGGGTAACCTGGGGAGGAATTCCAGCTGAATTTTGAACACTTATTTCTGTTTGAAACCAAAACATAGAGGAGCATGTCCTTTTTCTTTTAGCCCTGAGATTTTTAGCAGTGGGGAGCTTCTTGTCAGAGTGCTTAGTGCATACCTTGTAATGGAAATTGTGGGAGAATGTGCATAGAACAGAAATAGACCCAGCGTTTATCTGATGGTTCAACAAAAGTAAATATTGAGATTTGTTTCTCATCTTGTAATGGACTATTAAAATACAGCTGACTTGGGAATGGAGAATTGAAAGGGACAATTTCCCCAGTCATGTAAGAAAGGTTTGAATCTAGGTGGGCCTGTTGTACCCTCTCCCAACACATTCTAACAAATAAAACTTTAACAAAAAGATGGAAAGAGTGGATAAAACTGTAGCATGCCCTAGGGAGATGGAAAAAAAAAGATCAGAGACATTTTTTTCTCCATCCATGTTATAGCAGGGAATGTACTAAATGTAAATGTCCCACTGAGTGGGGGAATAGACCATGCTGAAACTACAGAAGTCTGACCCAAAAAAGATTCACTGAAACAGTAATGAAAGTATGAATGAGGTGTCGTGCACACTTTGCTGGTTTGTTTCATGTTGAAGTACAGCTTTCCCTTCTTTCCAGGTCAAGTATTTTCTTTTCCTTCTTGAAGTTGGAAGCCCTTCCACTCCTGATCCAGGCAGTGGATTGTTAGGAGAGTTTTGGTTTTTTCTCTCAGCAGAAGCTTTCAGAACAGAATTGAAATGGCTGTAAATACAGTATGCGGTGTAGTATCAAACCTCTTCCAATTGCTTCTTGGGAAGTTGGTCAGATTGAACACCTGAAGCCTTAATCTAGGAGTGCTTGAGTTGCCTTTGTTCCTCAAAAAAACCCTCACTTTCTCTCTTGAAACACCCTCATCCAGTTTTACTGACACTCCCACCTTCTCTGCCTCTGCTCTGCACCCCTAAACAACCTCATTTTCCTGTGAACCTTCCTTTTCCTTCCTTACTTTACACAAGGAATACATGCAGAGCTGTGTTGATTTCAGCACTTAATTGCTAGGCTAGAGCATCCCAAGTGCTTTAACTTCCCTATTAAAATAGATTTTATCTATTTATCTTTTAAGTACTCTTCTGTGCACCTGTTTCAGTTAAATTGATTCTGGAGGGAGCCACATAGTATTTTTTTGTTTTGCTTTGGACTAGGTAGCCACAACTATATATAAAATTACAAATAATGGGTTTTCTACTGAAAATTTTATTTATTGGTGTGGAGAACTACTGCACAGCATCCGTGTCAAACAGCTGTTAGAAGGGCTAATAGGATCCTGTGATATTTTGATGCTCTAACAACTCCCTTCTTCCCTCCCATTAATGGGTTTCAGATCATAGCAGGAGTTGTCTTTCATTTTATGTGGTTAAATTTTCTTGTTTGTGTTGCTCCAGCTAGCCCAAAAGACCCTCTAATTCCTGTGATGCTTTCAAGAAGAACAAATTATTCAAACTTTTGTGTCCCAGAAGTTGTTAGTGATACCTGCTTTCATGTACAGTCACTACAGAACTTATTTAATATCTCCACTCTTACAAAAATCTAGGGAACACAGTACCTTCTCTGTCTGCATTTATTAGCTTTGTATTGTCTGTCTTCAACCCAGTGTATTGTTTAAGATGATACAGATCTGTAGCTTAAAAATTAGTCATTGAGATATGACACTAGTTTGTTCTTTAAGTCTGGATTAAGCTCACTGTATTATCCTTTTGTTGAGGAATAAATTACCCAGGTAAAATAAAATTTGACATGTCTTCATTTCACTGTTCAATTGCATTTCCTTGATTTCATCTGTTCAGATCTAATATTATCAAGGTTGTGTGTACAGACTTGTGGTGCCAAGAATACTTTTCCTTTTCCCCAAAAATACTTCCTCCCCCCCTCCCTCTTGTAATGATTTTTGGCACACCTGTTGTTGTGTGTGCCAGTTATTTCAGTCTTGTGAGGTGGAGATTATCCAGATCCCTTTTTATTTCTTTACTGTAAATGGTCTAGTTTTGTTTCCACACTGTATATGGTATTAACTATTACCCTATCATAATTTTTAATGTATCATTTTATTATCTTTACTGAAACAGAAGGAAAAAAATTGCTTCAGTGTTTATACCTGTTTATAAGTAGCTGCTTGCTTATTTTTAAGCTGCTGTGCATGGTAACAGTGATGACCCCAATGCTTCCTTTGCATGCTTCAGCTCAAGGCAGCTTCCTCTTGGTTTTACTCTGTAACCTCTTTACATCGTACCCTTAACCTCTGAAACATGCTTTTCTCACTTTTTCCTCTTGTGGAAAAGAGGTTTTCTGCTTAATTTGAGCATTGCAGGTCAGGTTTTTATTCAGGTAGTCTGGATTCTTTCTCACCAAATTTGTTCTTCAGCTTGGAAAACAAACCCAGTGAGTGGAAACTTGAAATCTGTCTGCCACATGAACAAATTCAAGAACCAGTTGTTTCTTGAACTTTCCCCTTCCCAAATTTCAGACTGTTTGACCTGTCCCTGGGGAGAGACCAGAAATGGGCAGGATGGGTTTGTGATTGCTTCAGCTACTGGTCACCTCTCCTGTCCAACAGTGTGAGCTGACATTGACACAACATCCCTGTTGACCAAAGGAATCCTTCAGCTCTCATGTTCATGCCATTGCTAACATCCATGTTTGTTTTTAAATAAAATATGGTTGGTTTCCCAGGAGCTCTCACTTTTCATTGTCATTTATGAGGAGTTATCTGTGGACCTCTGTATGTAGGTTCCCAATTGCTCTCCAAAATGGTAATGTCTGTTTCAGCTCTACTTTATTTCTTAGCCACTTGCTAAACAGAGCTTCCTCATTTTTATTTTTTTTTTAGTTTTATATTTTTAAATATCAAGCTTAAGTATCTTGCAGCTTTGGGTGCCTGTGTTGTGGTTGCTGTTGGTTTGTAGAGGATAGATGTTGCTGATGTGCTGCCACAGCAGCTGGCTCTGCCTTCCACAGTCAGCCTGGTGTTTTTTATCTGTCAGTAAAACACAGTTAGGCTGAGCTCTTAAACTCAGTGGTATGGTCAATTGCTCCATCTTTCTGCACTAGTCAGTTTTGATGGATGAGTCCACTGATGAAGATTTGTGTATTTAGTACTTCTCTTCCTTCTCTGTCACTGACTACTCAGCACTTTTATCCTTTTAAGTATTGGCTACCTCTCAAAGGTTATATTTCTCTTAACCTACTTACTGTATTTCATAATGTGGCAGTGGCTCATCTTTTGTGAGACTAACACTTTTTCTTTTGAATCTCTTAATTGCCTTCTGTGGCAGTGCTCATGTTGTCATCTTAATGTGGAAAACGATTCATCATGCAGGAGAAATGTGTAGCTTAATTATTTTTTGTGTGTGTTTTAAAAAAATTAAAAGCTGCAGGAGACTATTACTTAAGGACCAAAGACTGCGTGGGAGAGCTGAAATTGCTGGAAACATGTCTATAGGGGAGTTTCTGGCAGATTATTAACTGCCATGCAAGAATTGTGGCTTTCTAAAACCAAGAAATTGCAAGATTATTTTTCCAGACATGATCCCTTTGCCTTTAATTGCAAATGTAGGATATGAGAAAGTGTAAGAGCGGAAAGCCTCATTAAAATGTCTAATCACATCAGTAATTGACTAAGTTTTATTCCAATTCCATGTGAACAGTAATGGATCTGCTTGAGGTGCATGTAACTGTTAGTGGTTCCTCTCTAAAAGTGGAGTGATGGATGTTACTCATAAAATTGTTTAAACTTTGAATGGTTAAAATTTAATTGTATGTCTGCATCTGCTATATATGTAGTTATATTATTTTGGAGTGTTTCCTTTGAATTGCTCAGAATTTCTCTGTTCTTCCAGGGTTTTTGTGGCTTTGTTCTATGTGTTTTTTTCTGTTTTCCCTTTACTATCACTACCTGCCCTGCCTCCACTCTTTATTTTATCTTTTGTAAATTTTAGTGGTGGGTTTTTGTGTGTGTGTGTGTTTTGGTTTTGTTGTGGTGGTTGTTTAGCTTTACATAAGCTGAAGAGGAAGGAGAAGGCATCATCAGGGCTGTTCATTGTGAGTTTGTAGACCTAGGTGTGCAGAGGGGGTCATTTTTATTTTATCTTTTTTTCTTCTGAGTTAATGGTGAGGAGAGATGGGTAGAGGGAAAGCATTAGCAAGTCGTGATGCCTGGCAGGGTTTGATTACCTTTGAAATAACGTTGTGATTTATGTTATTTAGTTTTCAATGAAGAGGAAGAGGAAGTGGGACACATCCTGCCTAACAACTTCTTGCAGTGGTCTATGATTTATCTTTGCACCATGTGCAGTAATACTGTTCGAATTCTTTTCTATGTGAAAAAAAAGGTTAAGGATTGTCAACTATTGAGAACTCTGCTTAATATTGCCTGTGCTGGTTGACAATTGGCAGATTTGATTCTTCTCTGTAGACCTTTGTTACCATGTAGCCCCAGGCATATTGCTGCTTCATTAATGGCAATGTTTTTCATGTTAATGAAGTCGGATGAGGGGAAGGATGCTGAGCAATTCAGAAGGGGCAGGGTGGGACAAGGTCTCCCTCACTCTTTCTAAAGATCTGTGGAGGTGTTAGTGTAATCTCCCTTTTAGAGATTAGACTTCAACCCAAACCAATTAATTTATAAATATCATTTTATCTTCTCACTTCCTCTCTTTCATGGTCACTGAGCAGATACAGCACCTGTTAAAACTCAGTTGCATTTTACAGTATTATTGCTCTTTCCAACTTGTCCTTCCTGCACCTTAAGTGATCCACTCTGAGGTGCCAGGCAGGCATCTAGCTTTGTAGGTCACAGATGCATCCATCCATATATCTGCAAATTCAACATTCAAGCTATTTTAAATGACATTTGGAGTTAAGTTCAGAGCCATGGTAGTTTAAGGTTTTAAAAAAAAAAAAAAGGCCTTTCAGGAAGGCCACTTTTTAAAAAATTATTATTATTAATTTTATTTATTTATTGTCCCCCGTGCAGGTGGGATCTTGTTTGGTCCTATTGCTGAGCAACCTGCTTAACCATATAAACAGGTTACTTTTTCAGTTTACTTCATGTTGGGATCTAGGGACTATTATAACCAAGTCCCACTTAGGGAAGAAAAGGAGCTTTTAGTCTGTATTTGGGAAAGTGCAGATTTTACTGAGTGTTGAGTTCTATCGTTTGCCACGTGATAAAAGAAGGATTAGTGCCAATTAGTCTTTCAACTCTGCTTTTGTGGTAGGGAAAGCAAGAAATAAGCATTTGAAATAAATCTGGTTAATGTTTGCTAATCCAGGTGTAGGCCCTTATGGGGAGTAGAATAAAATGTAAATTTTAAATAGCTGTTCTCAATTTGTCCTTTTGATGCTCAGAGAGGACTGGAGTTGTGGATGTTGTGAGAAATCCTGGACTAAGGATGTATGTTTCTAAGCAGAAATACTAAGAGGTTATTAGATTGATAAGTGAAAAAATAACCTTTCATAATACATCTAAGCACTGCTTTTAGCAAAATAGGAGGCTCAAAACTATTCCTGTAAACAATTCATGCTTTAATTAGGAAAGAAAAGCAAAAACAGGAGAAAAGGAACTATTTTAAAGTGTGTTTTGTTTTTTGGGGTTTTTTTTTTGTCTTCTGTTCTCCCTGCATTGCTGGTTTTCCCTACATATGATATAATATTTATATAACATTACATATTATATGTCACATCTGTCCCAGAGCTGGGACAGACAGTCTTGTCTGGCTTAAATGGAAACTTAATTTTGAGCTGATAATTCTGATGTGTGCATTTGCTGTTACTGTGCAGGGAATAATCCAGCAGTGTCAGCTAGAGTGGGGTATGTGCTTATTTTTTAGAAGCCTGAAATTGTGTTAATCTGTGGGAAGGTTAAAAAGGCAAAGTCATAATTCTTCCTTATCAGTTATGTGTTTTGAAATTACTTTAGAAGTGTACCTGCCCGTGTATCTATGGGTTATTTTGCAGAATGGCACACACTTCACTCCTTTCTGATACTGCCACTTGCCATTCACACAGGTTACATAGAAAAGAGTTTTAAAAGCTTTCTGTTTAATGCTCCAGTGCAATTAAATCCTGGCTTTGTTTGCAGGAGATAGGATCAGCATGCATTGGAACAATCAATGTGAGCCATACAAATAAGAGGCTTTGTTCATTTTGGTTGTGAATGTTAAAGTAAGCCAAGGTGAAGTGAGCTTTACCAAGAGCTGAATATTCCAGGAGGAACTCCAGCAATCCTCCTGGTAGAGGCGGCCTTCTGTAGCTCTTGTGTGGGATTATTTTCAACATCATCAGTTCTTTGTCTAAGGGGTATGATGTGTTTGGAAAGTTTGGTTTTCTTTAAAGCCACTCGATGAAGCTGTGAATTATGAGCAAGATGATTTCTGTGTTTGTTTAATAAAAGTGAAAAGTTAGCAGCCCTCAAAGTTATAAAAGGAAAAAGCATGAAAATCAGACATCTTCAGAGCTGCAGTGTTGAGGAAAAAACAAAACAAAATAGCAAACATGATGACAAAAAAGCATTGACAGCCTCCTAAGAATTCAGCCTTCTGAGGTTGGCCTCGTATTTAAGACCTAAAAAAGTTGGATGTGGCAGATGCCTGTTGTGTAACATACAGTTTAAACATAATTAGTTGTAATTGTCATTGTTTATAACTGTTCTGTTCAAGCTGCTATCTACTGACCATGCCCAGCAGACACCCTAACTCACCTGTGAGGGGCTTCACTCTGCTCCAGGCCCCCCATCTATTGAAAAGAAATCTTGCAATTTTTGAATAATCTCCCTCCCCAACAGAAGGCTGATACTTCTTGCCCTCCCTATTCTCTGGAAATGTTGTCTAATTTCAAAAGCAAATACAGAGTACTTGATGCATCAGTGGTTTATATCAGCTGTGTTCAGGAAAACTTGAAACTCTCCTGTACCTCTTCCATGCTTTGTGAGGTCAACAGATCCTTTGTGTAAGATGGTGCTCTGTCTTGTTTATTTAGGTTAGGTCACAAAGACACCCAAAGAACATTTGAGGAGAAAAAAAAACCAACTTGAATGCCTTTCTTGGGCAGTTAGTTGATATTCTCCCTTAACAGAGTGGTGGTATCTACAACAGCACTAGGGCAGCAATCTATAGGAGGAAAAGCCTGTCTGCTCCCCACTTCAGATATGGTCTGTGTTCAGAGCTTCCCCTATCTACCCAGTGACACAGCTGCCAGGGAAACTCCTCCCTGCAAAATAGTGCAGCAGGATCTAAAATTTCTTAGCAAATCAAATCTTCCAACAGCAAATCTAGTTTAAACCACTAATTTACTAATGATCTAAACCAAACTCCTGACTCAAGGGGTTTGTGCCAAGTGTGGGTTATTTCCACTCCTTTTACTGGAGAGTGGTATGTTGAAAGCAGTTATCTGCAGGCATTTTCTGGTGTGTTTTCAGGGGTGGCTGGATTAATTCCCACAGCCAGTGCCTGGCTCCATCCTGTCTGTAGCAGAGCAGACCTGTGCTGAAAAGCCACCACATTGTCCTAACCTGCAACAAGGTGTTCCACACCCCATAGAGGTGTATGTGATATAGACAGCCTAAGGTGCTGCTTTAGGTTTGAAAATCAGTTATGTGCTCTTGTAGAGTGGAGAACTTTGCTATTTAACATTTAGAAAATACTGCTGCTTCAGGTTTAGACAGCTTTTATTTCTAAGGAAAGTAAACATCCATGTTTTCTGTAAACCAAATACTCCTCACATGTTGATGTCCAGACACGATGCCCATGCTCAGTGGTCTGAGATGGAGTCTTCCTTCAGACTATTTTGTGTGGCTCTTGGAGGTGTGATGATTAGGATCCAATTGCATTCATTTTACTGTTTTGCGAGTTTGTTCCGTCCAATGTATATATCCTGCCTAAGGACAACCAATTACTTTTAAATGAGAAAAGGAAGGACGCAAATAAACTCTGTTCTCTCACTTCAATTTTAATGCCATAGACCTGATTTCATCAGTGGAGACAGAAATCAGCAAGATGCTTTCTCCAAATTGTTGTTTAATTTAATCCTCTTTTTTTCACTTTTCCCCACCTCCTTCCAATGAGCACATATCCTCTATTAGTTTTGAGAATGCTATGAGAACAAACTGATTTCCTCTGATTGCAGATGTGCTTTCAAACCTGTAATTTGCTTTCATGGAATGTAACACTGACCACTTGATAGCAATGAACCAGATAAAGTCTGTTGACTGATTACTCAATCAAATGAGTTATTCATTAAATCAAATACTACCCCTTTGGTGAAGTAAAATGTGTGATTTGAATTCTGTTGAGAGACAGCAAAGGCAAATACTAAAATATAAATCCTCTGTTACGTAAATCCTGAAAGGTACAAAGTATATCCATTTGCAGCCCACAGCTGCTCTGTCTTGACTTTGTTTTGAAGGGGCTGGGGGGAGATGCCTCCATGTGAGATACAAATTTGGTTTGTTAAAATGTAAATAGCCTAGCTTTGCGAATGTTGTAGTCAAGTGACTTGCAACAATTAATTCCTGGTTGCTGTAGTATAGTTTTATACTTTATTTTCCTATGGAGTGGCAGAATATTGAGCAGTTTGACAGAAGAGTGGAAATCTGTAGCTTTGATTGGATGATGCCTCTGAGGTTTCTTTGTATCTGTTACCTTTCTAACTGAAAGCCTCCTAACTTCTGCCTAAAGAGATAATTTTTAGTGAAACCTACAAAAAAGGGTGCTGGATTTTCCTTTTTGTTGGTATTTGAGACAGTCTTCTGCTGCCTAATACCCTTCCTTTAATTCTGCTCTCCTCCAATTTGGTAGTGCATGCTTTTCTGTGGAAGAGTTTTCACTGGTGTTGAAAGCAGCAAAAGCATATTAATGCAGTACATACAGGATAAATATACTGAAATGCCCAGAACTACAGGTTTGTTGCTTTCAAGCAGATGTTGCTGTAGGCTCTGTTGTTAGTAGGTCTCTAGCACTTGGTTGAAGGAAATAGCTGAGTCTTCCTGTTTACAGAGATAGCAGGCAAAACTTTTCTACTAAAAAAATATATATACTGGAAACAATTTTGCCAGTTGCTCAGTGTCCTGTAAGGTCCTATGTTGATTACAAAGCTATTGATAAATAGATCACTCTGAGTTTGTCTTCTGAAGCTTTTCTTTGACAAAAGTTTTAAAAACAATGACTTTTTTCAGTTTGAGGGTAAAAAATGGAAGAATGTGGGAGTTTGGGGGCTTCTTTACTAGACTATTTAAATGGTCAGATGTGACATGATTTTTTTTAAAAAAATATCTTGTTAACTGATTTAGAACATTTCACTAAGGTTTGGACATCTTATGTCTCAAGGCTGTCTTGAGATCAAGCCTCAGTTACTTAAAAATTTGGGATATGAAAAAAAACATAGACCATAAATACAATGATGCTTTATTGTGTCTAATTTAAAAGCCACGTTAGCCACATGCAGTTACAATTCTGCAGTTCTCCATTTGGGTTTGTGGAGTGCTCTAAACATTGTACAAGTTGAAATGAGGATCAATGTTTACAATCAGTTTCATAGGGAATAAAAAGCTTTAAGTCAAAGTTGTATGTTCAGGATGTCTGTAGGTTAGAACTTTGGGTTAAAAAAGCACCACAAAAAAAAAAATCCTCCAAGCTTGAATTTAAAAAAAAAAATCTGTATAAAGGTATTTGTCAAGATTTTATCAAAGTTCTGTGGCTGAATTGTGCTCGCATCAATTTTGATTGTATAAACTGTTCTGTAAGCAGCTAATTAGCCTACTGACGTAATGGATTGAGGATACTCTCTTCTATTAAGAAAAATACAAATGCTGCCATAGTATTTCAAAAAAGGAGATGGGGCAATAGTTTTAATCTTTCAGTTTGCTTCTTGTGCAAGTGTATTTAGGTTATTCCTTATCCAAAGACCTCAGGAGCTTAAAATAATCAGTGCTGTTTTCTGCTATGGAGTAAGTTGCTTTTAATTGTAGTCCCATCACCTTTGGTGTTTTATTCATTTTGAGTTCTCTTGTTTTCCAGCTCTTCTTACTTAAAGATGACTAAGTGATGTGGAGTACAGAAGCTTCCTGCAGTGAAGTAAAGGCATAGGGAGCTCATCATACACTGCTGCAACCATCCCCACCTCCTTGGGCCAGTGGTTTTGCAGTGTATGAAAATGTCTCTTACATAATATGATACCATGGAATTCCTGCCACTTCTGACCTTTACTGTGCCCCTCTCTCTCAAGCTTTGGTAAGATGGATTCTTGGAAAATACAACTGCATTTCTTAAAGTCACCAAGGACCTTCTCAGTTTTTCTTGTGTGGTGTTTTTACCCCATAGTGTGGTGTCACTTTTACACCACAGCTGCTTTATCTGCCAGTTCAGTTAGACCTCTACTGCTTCACACAGTTTCCCTTCTCTCTTTCTCCCTCTGTTTAATTAGCTTTTTTTGTTCTTTGCTTTGACCTTTAGCTGTCATAACAGGATTGATGATCCAGAGGAAGAAGTTCTTTTTTCTGATCTATAGAATGGTTTTTCTGGCAATATCAACACTTAATTTTGTAGTCAATAGCTGACCTCATTCTTGACCTGTGAAAGAACTACCAATTAAAATGGTGGGTTGCTTTTGTCTTACCATTCTTTGGTTTTCTCCAGAGAGGTTGGCAAAGGTATCAGTTGTCATTTTATTTTTATAACATTACTATTCCTACAGGAAGAATAAATTGGAAATCAATACTTAATTTTGTGTCAATAATGTTATTCAGACTTTCAAGAAGTTTGACTTCTAGTCTGGAGGATTTAATTTGTTGACTTAGTTGAAAGGTCTCCTTTGACTTCTGTGTGTGAACCAGTCTGGCTCCTTTTAATTACTATTTCTAATCAAACAATTAATGGAAATAGTATGGCTTGTTCTTCCCATTTTATATTCACCGAGTTTTAAAGTGAAGCTGAAATACAATACTGAGAATGCTACTGGAAAAGAAGATAAAAAGACAGGACTTTCCATATTTGTCTTTGCTAAAAATATGCACATATCTCTTATGTTCTTCTAACAGTACAGGTCGTAAACCCTGCCTGAGAATTTCACAACAGTTCAATCCTATATTTGTAAGCAAACCATGATGTTTATTACTGTGGCCCATTTTACTGAGCAGGAAATCTTTCAACTAAATTTTAAAGGAATGACACAGATATAAAACTGTCTCTACATATTCCCTCTACACCACTTTGTTTAGTACACTGTGCCATCGGAAGGGTAGTTAATTTATGGAGTGTACAGCTGTTATATATAATATGTCAAAACTGTGTGGCTGTAAATGATCTTTTGATAAGGTCAAGCTCTCAAGTGTTGTGATAGTTTAAGGTCTTGACACCTACATCGCATTGGCGTGTGCTAGGTAATATTTAAATTGGAGGTAGTGTGTTTTTGCTGTGTGGTCACAAATGGAGATAATCACCCCACCCCTTAGAAGATTTGGGTTTTGCTGACATATGCAGAAGTCTGGAAGCTGAGAGATGTTTCTAGTTCTTTAGACTAAGCCAGATGAGTGTCTGTGGGTTTTATTCCTCATTTATGTGCCTTAGCAAGATGTGGTGATGGCTGAGCCCCTCTGTGGGATGCATTTTCCATCCCTTTCCACTGCCCACTATTCCCTATCTCCCCTGAGTAGCTTTCTGTGTGCAAATATTTTGTTGTCCCAGTGCACTGCTGAGCCTGTCAGCTACTGTGTAAGTCCTCAGTCCATCCAATTCTCATGCTGGGCATCCTCAGTAAGAATTAGTTTTGTGTGAAGGATTGCTATTCCTGTCGGTGATCTTTTTATAAAGGCTTTTCTGTTTCCTCAGCATCTCAAAGTGGGTAGTAAGTGAGAAACTCTCTGGTCTGTGTCATGAAGAACAGACTCTTTCACATTCCATTGGGTTTTTTATATTTAATTATTTTTTTTTACTAGCAAAAAGATTATTAGAGGTGCTTTAATACAGAAGAATGAGTTTTTGGGCCTTTTTTTTTTAAAGAATGTGCAACTCTTAAGCAGTGTGATATTTCTAGAAGTACATAATTTCAAAAGTGTGTTTTTAGAAAACACTTTTGCAGTTCATCTCTCTGTGGCAAAAGGAGATGATTTTATTTTTGCTGACATAAACTAAATGATTAGACAGCAATCACTAGTCCATAACATAGCTTTGGTATGACAATTACAATGTCAGGGGTTGGAAGGGACCTAGAAGATCATCTAGTCCAACCCCCCTGCCAGAGCAGGGTCACCTAGACCAAGTCACCCAGGAACAGATCCAGGTGGGTCTTGAGTGTCTCCAGAGATGGAGACTCAACCTCCCTGGACAGACTATCAGTCATCTCTGTTAAGAATCAAACTTCTGTTGATCGCCTTCAGAAAATGGAAAGACTTCATATTTAACAACTTTGTAAGATTTATCTGTACCTTTAAAAATTTTAGTAATGCCAGACTTCTGTATTTGAAGCTAGGTAGTTTCTTGACCAGGGCCAAAAATGACAATCTCCACAAAAACACAGAATGCACCTAAAAGGGATGCTGGTGTTCAGATTCTTCCTTTTCTCAGGAGCACAGCTGCATGTTTTCCAGAGCCACCATGTAGGATATGGTCTGAACTGTAATCTGGAACAGACGCCCAAAATAAAATTAGCAGGAGAAGCCTTTTCATGGCTGTGTTTTCAGTGGATGCATTTCCATCTTGTTTGCTGGCTCTCTGTCCTGCACTGGATGGTGGGCAGGAAAGCAGCTGCAAGCAGCCTGCTGTGCAAGTGCTCCCAGCAGGCAGCGGAAGGCATGCTGCAGCTGTGGTTTGCTGTTGTGTTGGGTGAAATACCAGCAGCCCTCAACATTGCCACCCTTCCTGCTCTCCACACCAGCCTGCTGCCACCTCTGTCTTGCTGGTGCAGCTGCCTCTAAACTACAGTAAGCAGCTGATGGAGCAGAAAACCCACCTGACAAAAATAGGCATTAGGGTGGTTATTCTTAAAAAATGTATGTGCATTTGGAAGGCTTGGTATTGTTTCTGGGTTTGCTTTTTTGAGTTAGGCCATGTAGTTTGGGGGAGAAAAGAAGAAGAAATGTTTGTTCAGATCCCTTTCCTAGGATGGCTTGGCCACGTGGACATGGGTATGGTTTAGTTCTGGAGGACAGCCTCAGGACATCTTTTAAGGTGTGGTGTACACCTATTTTTTCTCTTGTTTTCTGCATGCTATCTCTGTTTGAGAAAAATGCCCTTTGACAAGGGAGCTCCATTTAAAGCCTGTGAGGGGTGATATGGAATGGCCTCTAGTAGTGCTGTGTGCTCTGCTTCATCCTGCCCTGGTGCTGCTCACTTCAGACTTCTGGGTCATTTCTTGTTTCACTCAGTTTTCTGGCAGTGCAGTGTGATTTACAAGTATAGCTGTTGCACAATCATCTTAAGTCACCATGGGCAGAGCTGCTGTTCACAGGTAGGGTACCCTTTCCAACACTCTTTCCAGAGGATGCTATCATTTTCCTGCTGCTGCGACGTGGTTCATTGTGCCATATGCCATGTGAACTGGCCTGGTGAGTTTTGAAGTTGATGGGTTAGTTTTTGTGGTGTTCAGTCTCCTGGGGTACTTTCCTGTCTATCCCTGCAAGCTGTTGTGCCAGTGGCAAGGATGCAGGGGAAGAACAGGGATGCTTATTTTAGCAGTAGTGCTGCCATATGCCAGCTCTAAGTGACTTCAATCATAGTCAAAGGTCCTACCTTCCATCACTCTTGGTATTAATGCTTCAGAGAATGGGACTTGAAGAGATTTTATTACAGTGCCAGAACCTGGAGTGGAGCAAGCAGTAGCTGCTGTACCCAACAGGTGTTAATGGGAGCACTGGATCATGTGAGGCTGTCCTTGCCCTTCACAGCTTACTGACCTCTGTGCACCTTGCAAGTCTTGCTAGAAACAGGCCTGATCCAATGAGTGTATTTTAAACCTGTGCTTAATTATTTTTGTCTCATCTGATGAGATAGTTCTGATCTTTTACTCTAAGTGATTGCAGATAAAACAGGGTTTCAAAACCAGCATCTTGATTTCATAAAGGAGTTTTAAAAATGGTAATTATTATTTTTTGCCCCTAAGCAAACAAATAAATAAATAAAAGGCTTCAAGTTTTTAGGAATTGGGTAGTTATTAAAGAAGTCACTGTTATTTGCTCCTTTCCATGGTGTAAAGGTAATATTGGAACAGAGATTCATGCAGCTGCTGAAAGGTGATACTGTTTAGCCATGGTGTTAATTGCCAACTGAAACATTGCTACAGTTTCTTTTCAGAAAGAAGAAAGCAAAATAGTAGAATTTTTTGCCAGTGGAAACATGATTAGTTTTATACATTTGAAGAAACAAAATTAACGAGTGCTGCTTTCTTGCAGTTCAACAGCAAGGTGGTCATTAGCCTAGTCTCACTACAGTCATCACTTGGTATTGTTTAGTTACAGCTATAGGTACAGGTTTTCTGAAGGGAAGGTAGATAGGGAGAGATTCCAGTAATTATTTAGAGGGAAGATAAGAATGTGATTGCCTCAGGCAGCAGCTCTTGGATCTACAATCTCTTAAATTTGAAGGAGTTGAAGAGACCCTTGTTCTGTTAAAAGCAGTTTCCAAATTTCATGTCACTGCAGGTATTTTCATAGCAGCAGGATCACTTGCCAAGGAAATTCAAGAAACTTTCTCTCTGGCTTTTAATTACTGAAGGTGTCTGGGGACAGGGTGTCTGTTCTGAAGTCTGTGTGGTTGGGGGTGCAGTGGCTTTGGCAGGGTCACCCCCAACTTCCTTAACTGGGTTTGGGTCACTGAAAGGCAGTGGTTGGGAGATGGAGTAGAGAGAGACCTGCTGCTTCTTCCTCTTTGCATGGAAGGGATGGCTCCAAAGAGTTCATGCCTTCCTATGGCTCTCTTCAAAAGCTGGAAAAGCTATTTGTTCCCACCTCTGAAGAAAAAGTGTGTTAGACTGTTTGTTGGGTGGTGGTGGTGTTTTGGTTTGGTTTGGGGTTTTTTTGTGTTTTGTTTTTGGTGTGTGAAAACCTGAAATTTGTCTAAAATTACTCCTTTTGGAGGTTCATCATCTGACTGCTGCTATTGAGGTCTTTTGAGACATCTGCTGTTCTTACCAGATGTGCAGTGTTCCTAAATATCTGTGTGTTATGGATAAACAAACAACAAACTAATCTGTATTTGTGCAGTGCGAGAAGCTTTGTTCCTGATCTTTAACTGGATTTTTGATGGTAGATTGAAGAGGTTTGAGTTTTTTTCATGGTGTAATGTTGTACTTTGCACCACTAATCCCTTGATTGTAGGGTAAGTAAATATATGTGTCCAGCCTACCCAAGAGAAGACTGAGGGTTTCACCTTGCCACAAAGGTATTTAATTTAATGATGTGATGCAGCGTTTGGTGTAGGTCAATTCCAGTGCCATGCTTATGTGTTGAGAGGCATCATTATGGCCCTTTAACTATATGCTCTTGCCATTTACCCTTAATCATCTTCCACCCTTCAGTTTCTTTCTCTCCCTTACTAACCACAGTAGTTGGCTGGCTTCATACTGCAGAACTGTGTTGAGCTGAGTACATTTTTCTCTCTATTTTTACTAAATCACTGCAGGGTTTGATTCCTCCAATGTGGCAGGAACTTCTGGAAAATGAAGATACTGTTGCAATTATGTAGTGTGATAATTCCATGGAAAATACAAAAAACTCACTGTGTGCTATCTTAACTATATGTGGTGGTGTTAACCTTATCAGCTGTTTGTGATGTTTGAAGAAAAGTGCTGCCCCTCCTTGGTTTTTGAATGGAGACAGACTTCATCCCTTTATTATTATTATTATTATTATTATTATTATTATTATTATTATTATTATTATTCCACTGTTGTCTAGAAATCAAAACTTTAATCCAGAGTTATTTAATATTCCTGCAAAGCTTGAAAATAATAAACTATTTGAAGTATGAGAGAAGAGGGAAAATACATGCAGTGCATATTCATGAATAGTTTTGTTTTGACATTTATCTTGCTGTAGTCCTTCTGCCAATTGGCTTCAGGCACGGCTACCAAAAGAATGAACACATGTTGCATTCATTAGTTTTCTTCTGGCTGTGCTTCATCTTGCAAGACAGACGAAATAATGATCACACTAAATAGATTGTAATGCGTTTGTAATAAGAGTTCCCTTTTGCTGAATAGAACGATAGCTTTGCAAAGCTGCTGCTTTTAACCCGTGATATTTTGCTTCCTTTTAATCTAACGGAGTGTATTGCCAGTGATGTCATCGCATTTCTGTCTCAAAAGATGTCATATGAAAACTATTCAAATATAATGCTAAAGAAACAACCACCCCCTTCCTCTCTCCCTCCCCGTGTGAACTTTTCACGTCACTTCGTGGACTTCCATTAGATCTTGCGGGCTTTCTGACACAGACAAAAACGCTTTCTAACAATAATGGCTCATCTCAGTTGGCCGAGTATGAAAATCCTTTCCGTGAACCATTTTTGGTGCTTGTCTGTGCTCAGACCAAGGGCAGATTGTTATGATAAATAGGGTTTTTTATGGTTAATGTGCCAATTTGGAATCCAGCCCTTAAGTACCTGGCGGTGCAGGGCGGTGGGGAAGGATGGCAGGTTGCCTGCGTGACAGCCCGGGTGCGGGATTCCGGGCAGCAATAGTGCAAGACCCTGTGTGTCTGTCTGCGTGCAAACAGCTGCCGGTTCCCTGCCCAGGAGCAGGTCGGCGAGCTCAGCTTCTCTTGGGAAGAGGCATCTGGAGCCGAAACGCCGCGGTGTTGAGGGACAGCAGCTTGCCTGCTCTCAGCCAGCGCCTGTGCGAGTGCATGGCTGACGTCTGAGGGTTAGCCACTCCCTGCGGCAGCCGACGAGTTTTGTCCCCGTCCCAGCCTCCAGTTCCCGCCGGGGCTGCGGGGAGAGGCAGCGGGACCAGCCGCCTCCAGCAGCGCGTTGGGAGCCGGGAGCGTCTCCTCGGAGCCCCGTGGCATGCTGGCCCGGCTGGGCAGCGGCGGCTCGCCTTGAGCCGCCACGGGGGAGCCAGGAAGGGGCCGGCTTGGCGTCGCCGGTGGCGTTGGTGTGAGGAATGGAAGACAGCTTGCCCTGTCTGGCCGCAGCCTGCGACCCCTCGGCGCTCGTCAACTTCTGCACGGGTAACGTACCGGCCGCCACTGCGCTCCCGGGAGGGCTCTCTAGAAATGACTTCCACTCAGCTCTTTGCGTTCTGCAGCTCCCTTCCCTGCAGGGAAAAGGGGCAAATCTGTGAAGTAAATACAGGGGTAAATATTTGCCAGTGGGATTTAAGTTAACTCTGCGCCCTCCGTTGGCAGGCAGCCGGCAGAGGTGCGCTTGTTCCGAGGCCGGGGCGGCTCGCTGCCCTGCAGCATCCGAACCTTGAGAAAATGAGGGAGAAAACAAAAATAAGGAAAATGAAAACGCAGAAAAGTCGGTCTATACGGATAGCAGAGAAAATGACTGGGAGATGATGATGAATGTGGCTGTGGGTGGACACAGCGCTCCCGGCTCGCTCGCCCCTGCGGAGCGGGTGCTCCCACCGCAGCCCCGGCAGCGCGGCTTCCACCGGCCGACCGAGCACGGCCCTTGAACTAGTGGGGGAAAAAAAAGTGTTCTGCGCAGGAGACCCTTAGCAGACCCTCGGGACGGAGCTGCGTGCCCAGGGTCTCCTTCTGACCTCCCGCTTTTACGCCTTACGAAGGGAAAGTCGTCGGAAGCCCCCGCCGGGAAGCGTGGGCTGCGTGCGGGCCTCAGGCAGGAGGCAGCAAAGGCTCGTTCAGAGGAGGTAGTTGCTGGCTCTTCTCTGCTACAGCTGCAGCTCTGCATTGCTGTGCTTTTTGTGTGTGAGATACGTATTTTCTCTTCAGAACTAAAAAGGTTTTTTTGCTAGTGTAGTAAAAATGAAATACTTCAATGCGTTTTCCTGCTTTAACCAGCTGCTCTCAAAACAGCCGCTCTTGAGCGTCAATCGGATAACTGATTGTAGTATTCCGCCACTGTTAACCAAAAGTATTTAAGTTAAGCCTTAAAAAGACCAATCGACCGTGTATGTAACCCCCAGCAAGAGATCAGAGAGAAAAGGTATCGCTATGGAGTATGGAGACTCGTGCTATTGCCAGTGGAGTCAACATCACTGAGAAGCAATTCTTTGTTTGCTGATTCATGCCATGCGGTTTTGAGTCATACACATCTTGCATAGAAAAACTTAACACTTCTGGGCTAAAATATTATGATTACAGGAAAGTTTGTTATTAAAAATAAAAATAAGGGCAGGTGTATAATCAATCCATAGATTGGTGTCTTTAGTGGGAGAAAGGAATGACCTTGCTACAGGGTACTTTCTTAAAGTGAGCTGTGTACTGTACTTTGTCTGCTTCAGAATTCAAAGCATTTGTCTTGGAATTCAAGATTTTGCAACCCTAGGGGAAGAGAGAGAATGAATTGGGAATTTAAAAATTGCAGGTGCTTCATACAATCTTTTACAGGCCTGTAAAGATTATTTTTTTTACGGTAGGAAAAAGGCTAATGTTTAACGGTTTTATCTTCAGAACAAAATTTAAAAGAGCAGCAGTTTTCATGACTATAACCTTCAACTCTTACTGATGAGGTTTTTAAGGCATTTCCATTTACTTTAATTGCTTTTAGCAAGAGCTTTTGTGTTTGTAAAAAATACAGCAGTGTCTCTGCTTTGAGTGTGAAGCATATTTTGAATTTCAAAAGTGAGCGTGGCATGATGGGCTTATTGTTGAGATTGTCTAAAAATTCAGCAGAATAAGGTACAAGAAACACTTTTTTTACAATGTGTGTGTTCTATTTTTTTTTCTGTATCTTAGAAAATATCTTGACTAAAATCTTGATACAAAATTGAGGACTTTGCTGAATAAGAGTTTAAGACGGCATGTTTTAATTAAAGGAAAAGGTGTCTGGATACTCTTAGCAGTGTAATATATTCTGGTGATTTCAATCTTGATTCCTACTTACATTGTTAGACCTAATAAACCTTGATATACAGTTTTCTGAGGAATTTGTGTTGGCTGGCAAGTAAACAAAGTGATAAGAAACTGGCATTATGGAGAATTAACAAGTGTTCTATGCGTATGAAACTTCTAACCTCATCCTTAAGAAATTCTTACCTTGCAGGTTTTTAACAACTTTGCAGTAGTAACAAGTGGGAAAAAGCTTGACATTAGGATCTAGATTGTCATATATGCTTATTCTTGCTTTATTTGAGGGACATTAAGATTTTGTAGTAAAATTAGGGTGTTTTGTGGGATAGCATTTTTTTTGTAAATATCCTATTTTTTTTTTTATTTAGGATATTTAGTAAATATCCTATAACCTGCTTTTCTATACTTTTCTACCTTGAATTGTGATTTGTTTTGTGCACAAACATTTAATTGCTCATTTCTTGCCAAAGCTCAAATTAAATTCCTGAGTTCAGCAGTGAAGAACTAGCATTCCCTTTTAACATACGGGATATCAGTGCTGATGGGCAGCTTAATGAGGTCTTTAAAAAAGCTTGTTTGATGTCAGTAGGGATGACTGCTTATTTGTAGCTTTTTTTATAACTAAACATAAGGCAAGAGTTATGTTGTAACCTGTCCCCTTAGAATGAGTTTAGCTATTAGATCTGGGCTAGAATTTAACTTGGGTGATAAGATCAGGATAGAAATTTTCAGTTCCACAAAGGCAAACATTTACCTGCACAAAAAAAAGTTAGGTTTTGCATGCTTCTTGATTAAATATTTGCCTCCAGTGACACTTGGTATTGTAAACAATATTTATAACTGGAAAAAAAAAAAACTCCACCAGTGTCTCCAAGTGTGTAAACTTGATTCTTTGCAGACTCCTAAATTGATTTAGATATCTTTTATCTTAAGACTAGTTGAGAGAGTTTGCTTAGATGTTGCCCAGTGGGGATTTGCTGGTGAAGGTGGTAGTGTTGTGGTGGCTCTGCAGGCTTTCCACAGGAGTGAGAGACTTGGTTCTGCTCACTAAGAAGGGCACTCCAGCCAGGAAAGGCTTTGCCCTACACCGCATTCTCTGGGGCTCTTGGTGGCCAGTACAGGATGCTGCTCCTGCTGCCTTGCTTCCCTGACCACATGCTCACAGGCAAAATACATACTTTGTGTTACTGGCAGACATAAGGAACTTTGCTTTAAATATTTATATGTTACAAGGGCTTTTTTTTCTTCCTAGTCTCTGTTATGTAGGTAAAAATGAACAAATTTGCTTAAAGTCCTGCTTTCAGCTTAATATTTTACCTAAAATGATTAGGTACTGGATGGGCACTAGTTAAAGTATTAGGCTGTTTTGGGGGATTACATCTTCTTAAATATTGTTTTTCTTCATCATGGACTGCCACAGATATGTTTGTGTTGATGCAGTGAAGCCTTTTTATATGAGACATGTCTGCTGTAATTGCACTGAAAACTTTTGAGCTAGCCTTACTGTAAGTGCTGCCAGTAATAATGATGATAAATGTAAAACTCTATTATTAATACATCTAAAATAATTTAAAAATAGTCTAAAAAAGTCTGTATGCTCTTAGTTGATTCACCTAAAATGTTGTAACATTCAGTGTCTAGTTAAAAATTTAATTTGCTCTGAGTTTTAGTGCGTTCAGGATCAGGACTGCTGAGTGGCCTGAGACTCATTGAAGCATTTTTGCTATCAGGAAGTTATATTTGTGGAGAGGTTTAAAGAATTAAAAGCTGTATTAGAGTAGTATTGTTCACAGTCCTGGGCTAGAAGTGTCTTTAATAGTTTTTCTGAAGTTGCCTTTCTGTTTTTCAGAAGTAACCTCTTTGATAGCAGCATGCTTAAAGAATTGCATTGAGTTTTCTGTGTGAAGGAGATGGTTTTATTTCATAGAAATAATGAAATCTATCTATTCCACAAGAGCTGGGGGCCCTTCTTCCCAGGGTTGTGGGAGTTCAAGTGCTTTATGCTGTATTTTGGGACAATTCTCTGCTTCCTGTTGATCCCCCAGAAGAAGAGCAAATCGGTCCCTACCAAGGAAAACAGTAGCTGCCAAGAAATGAATGCAAAGGGTTGCATTTTTGTGACCTGGCCATTCATGCTTGTAATTGAAGGGTGTAAATGCCTAGACATGCAACTTTCTGAATGCATGGACAGATGGGCTGTTACTCTCCATCTGTATGCTCCTTTGCTTATGATACCATACTTTATAGAAGGAAATGATGACAGCTGCAACTCTTTACTGGCAATTTTCCACATCAGTTCGACATCTTCAGCTCACATCATTGGTTTATGTCTAGAGGTGAAATCACATTCTAACTCTTGAAAATACCATTGGTGCCTCTTATGCAGCCATAAGCCTCCTGGAATTTGAAAGATAATGTGTACTTGGTTTTAAGTTCTACTTCCTTATCAGGTTTGTGTAGTGCTAATTACCTTCTAAGAGGTAAGTGAAGCTTGTATTGAGTAGAAATACTGAGTAATTATAAGCACAGCTAGACTAAGAGGTATTTACTTTGTGAGTTAGTTGAGCCTAAGCTCAACCTCCCCCTTATCAGGCAGAAGGAACGTGATAGGTCTGACCCAGCCTTGCACAGTGCAGAGAGCCATGACAATTCCTCTATCAGGTCACACAGTGTTTGACTGCACGTTATTGACTAGTTATGCTGTAAATGTTTGCATGGGCACAGCTCATCTATACCCTTCTTTGACTGAGAAACAAAATAAAAGTGTATCTAGTACATACTTTGGTAAAAAAATGCATTATTACTCTATAGTTTGTGAATATCTGCACTATTGCACTGTAGTGCTATGTAGAAAGGACATAAAATGACAAATATCATTAAGGTCTGTAAGGGTTTTTCACCTCTCACTGTTCAGAAGTTTAATACTTAACCCTGACTCAGTGGAGAAACACCATTTCTCTAACTTGATGGCTACCTTTTAAAAATGTGATTACATTTTTGGTCACATTTCTTCTGCTTTGCCTGTTTGGGTGTCTGTCTTGCTTCTAGCAGTTCTAGGAATATCTGTCTTGTTCATGAAAAGGGAGTTGAGAAGATAACAACAACTTGTGCAGGGTAACAGCATTTTCTTATCAGTCACAGAAAGCAATTTCAAGGTGAAAAAACTGGAAGTCAGAATCTTAAGTTGATAAAGCATCAAAATTGGTGAAACATCAAAGGTTCAGCTGATGGAGCACACTTGTTAAAGATAAGAAGATTCATGGTGCACTGAAGATTCTCAGCACTGAATCTCCCCTCTCAACTTTTGAGTAATGCCTGACTTAAGAAACCCAGGAAAGTAATTTTATGATCCCTACATCACACTCCTGCTTAACACAGATAAATTAATTGGAAAATAGCAGTATTGAAAATTTCCCTTTAGCAGCATGTAGAACTGAAATCCTTCCTCAGCCTTCTCCATTCTGTAGTGCCCTGTATGGCTCTGAGAGCAGAGCTTGCAAAGAAACAGAAAAACTGCTGGATGTGCAGATCTTGCCCTGTACAGGGGAGGAAAAATGACCAGAGGTGATGGTCATTAGTTATGGTTGTTTATTGTGTGATGAGAAGATGCTGGGATGTATTATAAAAACAATTTAGGTGTTGTCTTCTACCTTCACAGTTCTCACTGAACACATTTTGTTTGTTTTTATGCTCAAATAATGCATCAATTTGTTGGGGTTTGACTTTTTTTGCCTGTGATGCTCTTCAGAAGCATTTAAAGAGAATATCCACAGTTTGATGCATTTCAATAGATATCAGAAATCAAAGGCAACATTCCCTTCTGTGAGAAGCTGATTGACTTGGTTTTTGCAAGCTCCTGTAACCATTGCCTTTACCCATTTGCTCAGTGGCTGAAGAGGTGCAATACCTTGAGCAGTAAGGGTTTTTAGGGGGCTTTTGATTCCTGAATGGCTTTCACTGACCATGTGCAATTTCCACATCAAGGTCCCATTACCTGGGTGGTGGTAGAGTGTCTTTGGGGGGCTGTTGGGCTGGGGTGTTGCAGGAGCTGGCAGGGGCAAAGCTGTGAGTGCACCAGAGCAGTGACACTGCTGGGGGAGGGTCATCTGGGGGGGTTGGTGCCAGGAGGTCCTCCCTAGCTCTGAGGTGTACAGGCTGAGTTCTGCACAGTGCTCTCAAACAAGGACTTCTTGCAATGCAAGTTGCAGGTCTCAGAGGATGGTCACACCTAGAGTGTGGGCTTGCACATGAGTTGCAGAGGGCAAAGCAAAGGTGGAAACTTACAGCATGTTGCCACAGTAGGTTAGTGAATGTAGATTAGTAGGTTAAACAACCTGGCATTTAGTCTTGAGTAAGATTGTGTGCTTGAGTAGTCATTGCATGGAAGCTGTGATGCTGTTAACTCCCTCTTGGACTTGCCACATAAACTTGGTAGTTTATGTGCCATACTCATACTAGCTCAGTTTTAAAGCTTTCCTGCTAATGCTAAAAATAAAATACAGTTGGTAAAATAAGATTATTGGAAAGGTTAGGAGATGATGAAAATACATAAAGCAATTTTCTTATTAATGTATTTTGTTTGCTTGTGGGGATCCTTTTCATGCATGAAGAATCTTGTTATTTTGGCTGGCAGTGTTATGCAGAAATAGCATGCTCCTGGATGGTTCTTTCATACTTATAAATATCTGAATTATAGCTAATGCTTACTAAGTGTATATGGAATTAATGAATCTTAGAAGCATTAAAGGAGTATACTGGATAATTCTGTGGCTTCAGATGATAGCTGCTTTCAAAATAACTACTATTTTTTTTTTTACTTTAGATTGTTCCCCCCCGCACAGGTACCAAAAAAAAGTTATAGAATTCTCCAGGGTTTTAAAAAGAGAGAAGAACTGAACTGCAAACACTGGAGACTTACAAAATAGAGCTTTTTCCCCAGTATGTTTTTCACTTCATTAGTTTGAAATATTAGTACAGAACCATAAAATTTATTTCTATGGTTTGTAGGCAGCCTTGAACTAGCATTGCTGTTCCTGATCTGTTAGAAAAAGCTGGAAGTGTGCTGGAGAGAAGAGCTTTGAGGTCAGTCCATGAGGAAGAAATGGCCAACGTGGCAGTGGCAACACAGAGGCTCTCTGGTTGCATCAGTGCTGGTATCCACTGCAGCAAAACATTCCTATTATTTTTTAACTCATGTACTTTAGCTCATAAAAGAGTGTTCTTTCTGAGGAGGCTTTGATTGATGCCAGGCCTTGATTGATTAATTAATGCCTTCATTTTGAGGAAGATGGAGAAAAATGGGGGGGGGAAGCAATTTATTTTTTTTCCTAGTTTGGGAAGAAAGTAACTGCTATTAGTCCTGACCAGCTTTAATTCTTGTTTCCCTATCAAATATTTGTATTACTTGACCATTTCTAATACCAGGCACATATGATCACTCCTGCCTTCCTTGCTATTTGTTGAGGTGTTTTCTTTATCTAAGACCAGTTGCTTTATAGCAAATAATAGGAGAAGAATCTCAAAGCTTTTTCCACTTCAGAGCTCCATCTGTGGAAAGAATACATAAGTATTCTGTTTATGATATAAAATGTGATGTATTTAAGCAACTTTGAGAGAAATATGGTCTCTTCTGAATTTGAAAACTTTGGCAAATCTTCTTCATAAGAAATGTTTGTGTTATCCTATGGGATCCTCTGAGAAGGAAGGAAGAGGTATCCCCAGTGAAAAGGTTGATGTCTTTCCCATGCAGGCAAATTCCATGCACATAATTATGGTGATTTCATATGATTTATGTATAGCAATTGTGGCACTTCAATTTTGTCTAGCTCTTCTACATAAGATATGTTCAAGGTGAAATTTAGAAGGTTTTAGCCTGTGTAACCTGGAGTGGTTCTGTTCAGTGATTGATTTTTTTCTCTTGGAACTTGTAGCATCACATAACATTATTTCAGTGTCAGTGTTTGCTTGCAGGTGAATCAGTTCTGAAACCTGCTTTGTGGCTTAGGCTAAATAAAGATGAGACCTAGTTTCTCCCTTTCTAGTGGATTTTTCTATTTTAGGCATAATAGTGGCAGGATTAGGAAGTGAAAATATTATTGAAACTGGCTTCATTTTTATATATTTAGGCTGCTTCTGCAGAGATAATACATCTATTTTTAAGATGTGATCACAGTAGTCACACAGAAGTCTGTCATGCTGATCAAGTGTTCATCTCATGAGTTTAGTTAGTTAATTTTCACTGATGCCTCATTTGTTTGTAGAGAATTTGTGGAAACATTATTGATAGTGTCCTTGCTAAGGAAAATGTGGTGACACATGATGGTAGATCTGCAGCCTGAAATGTTCAAAAGAGTATCTTCCTTTGTAAAATAGTAAACATTAATACAAAATATTTCTCCAGCTGTTCAGCTTCAGCGTGCTTGCAGAATGGTAGGTTCAATGACCCAGCAGCCAATCTCCTGTCAGGCAGCAACAGCTTCAGTGGCAGGAAAGGTGTGAGCAATGCTTTCCACCCACACCTTGTTTATAGGTGTTAACTTCAAAGCTTTGCTGGGGCTGTTTAATTGATAACATAACTTTTTTTTTAAAAAAAAAAGAGCTTAACTAAAATACAAGGTGTTTTTTTAATTTGTGTTTATACTCTGTTCCCCTTTTTGGGGTGGCTGTTGTATACTTACGCCAGTATAGATGGTTTATACTTTCTGTCTGGTCTGAAGTGTTTTCTATGACATGCAATGTGCACATAATCCCTTTATTTCTCAATACTTGCTCCTCTGTAGTAACTGAAGTGGAGATTGTGACTAATGTGTGATGAGTAGTTGCAGATAACCTTGCAGGTTGGCTGTGTGGGAGTCATGCATCTGGTTCTTTATCCTTGAAGCTAAGAGGATAGCTTAACAGTGTCTGTACCATGACTAGTCTGTTTGGAGACATTTTAGCTATTTTCTGTGCAAAAACCACCACCCCATAACTGCTGTTGATTTGGTTCTACCTGGAGTGAGCATTAGTTGTTGCAGGGGTGTTCCTCTAGTATTGAATACAAGCAGTTGCAGAATTTGGGGAGGCATCTTGGTGGAAGTAAACAAAAGTGACATCTCAGCTGTTGCTGTTAGATCTGGCTTGTGATTAGAGAGATGTAGTCTTGCACTCCCAAGAAACAATGGACTTCAAAAAGTGCAGTTGGTTGCCCTGGCTGTGCTGTGGCAGTGCCTCGGCTTTGGTGGGTGGCCACAGGAGAAAACACTGGAATTAATGCTCCTTCCAGAAGGCTTGTCTATTATTGGAGCTTATTTTTCAGAAGGGAGGAAGCATCTTCTAATCCTTAGCTCCTGGATAAGAAAATGAAAAGAACAACAACATTTCAAGGTCAGTTTAGCTTGTCGAAGCTGGAGTTTTAGTGAGTGGACAGTGTTACTGAGAGCTGGTAAAGCAGTGGTCACATAGGGCTGTAAATAAAAGGAAAGAATTCCTATACCTGAAATACCAGAAAACTAAAATAAGGCAGTGAGTTGCTAAGTCTGTTTCCAAACAGGTTTTACCTTTATCTGAAATCACTCTCTTGTGACTTGCAGAGTAAGTGCTGTCAAATACCCTGCTGTGTACCCTGTCTCTGCTCCCTCTTTCCTCTTCTGCTCTAAGTGCTTTTCTGCTGAGCAGAAAATAACACTAGATCCTGCTCTTCCCAGGAGAGCTGAAAGGGAGGGATTTCCTCAGCAGGGAGAGGGCTCTTTGGGAGGCAGAATGCCAGCACCACAGAGCCACATTACAGTGGGTTGGTGGCCTGTGGGGAGCAGCCAGCCTTGCTGGGAGGTGGCACAGGGCTCTGTGGCATGGGAAGAGCTTGGCATCCTGCCCTGGCATCCACAAGAGATCTGCTGTCAATTTGAGACAACGCTGCTGAACAGGGTTGTCTGCACTTTAAGGGTGAATTTTAAGCCTGAAATGATGCTGCACAGGACAAGCTTGGGCAGCTTTCCCTGAAGCATGAAGGAAGATGAAAACGAGTGAGAACAGCACTCGCCGTGCTGTGTGTTTAATATCAATATCAAGAAGTTAATCTCTTTAATGTGCCCCTAATAGATGTTTTTATATGAATGGCCATCATTCCAATAGGAGACTATTCCTGTTGCATAAACAGAAAACTAAATCTCCAATATAACATCATGTTGCCTGTGAAACACAAGCAGCTGCACAGCCTGTGCAACCCAGATTTGTAAGTGGACAATATGGACAAAAACATCCTTCTTTGTGGAGGGAAATGAACAAAATAGGCCAGCACTCTCATTTTCCTGACTTGAAGAAGTCTTTTATGGTGACATTTATGATAGAGTGTGTTATAACAGCACGGAATGAGATCAAAGAAAGCTAGTTTGTACAGTGGTATTTTTGATGGTACAAATTAGATGGTTATTTGCGAGTCCTGCGGGAAGGAAAAAAGAGCAGCACAATGAAGCAGCCAGTACAACAAATTTCATAAATGTTCCAACACTTTTTATTTACAGAGATAATGCCTGACTCGATTTTAGATAACAGAATCTGGAGATTATTAATTTGTATTTCAGGATTCGACATGAGTAAAATTTTGCAAATAAACATTGCATGGTAGAAAATAAATTTTATCCATAAAAGAAGAGGATGCTTTGCCTGATGTTATCTTATCTCATGTAATTACTTCAGTGCTTTCTGTTTTGCTGCTGAAATAATACCGTATAATTGAGACTATAACAGGCTTAAAAGACTAGAAAGAGCTTTCCTCCAGGGCAAAAATGTGCTTGTTAAAAGCACACCACAAACAAAAATGGAGATGTTTGTTGTCTGAATAAGCAATAAATGTTTAAGATGTTGGAAGGTTTCCATACATTTCAGATTAAAAGTATGTTGATACTATTGAACCCAAATGTTTTGAAGCAGATGAGATACATGGGGAATGTTGGGCTTTCTGTGTCTTGTTGCAATCTAAAGATTTAATGTTTTGCAAACTGAACTTGATTTGCACATTTCTGGGAAAAAAAATACATGGGAAATATAGCTTGGGAAATCAGAAGTAACATGTTTGGGGTTTAAATTCTGTAAATTAAGTTCTACTCTTTTCTTTTTTTTTTTTTAATTCTTATTTTGATCTTTTATTCCCATTCTTTCCTCCCCTCCCTCACCTTTTCCATTTATAACCCTTCACACCAACTTTCTTGTCCACCAAATAACTAGGGGGTACTTCTCTTTGTAAAAGAGTTTGCAAAATACTCTGGGAGCACCAGTTTCCCAGATTATCCCTCGTTTCTTGGTGAGCTTTCTGCAACATTTGCTGAACTTTGTGATGTTTTGGATCGTAATACTTTTGTCCAAGCCAAATATGGTTATTACCATTCATTGTGTTAATGATCAGTGACAATTAATGCTGCTGCCTTTTGTGGAACTATACAGTAATGAAATATGGTTTAATAAAAGTATTTTCGGTAAGAAGTCAAAGACTGAATATAAAAGCCAGAATTGGAGTGGTCTTTCAAGCTTATGTTTAGTATTTTGGATCATACTGGTGTTAAGATGCAACCTTTATTTACTTAATCATAGTCTCCCCCCGAGCCAATCAGTACATGGAAAAGCTGATTTTGCATAAAAAAGTTGCTCAGTGTTTTGAGTTACTTTTATTTTCTTTGCTTGGCTCCCTGTGTTATTTTAATGTCAAGGCTTTTAATCTTTCTTTAAAAAAAAAAAGCATGGATTTCAACATTGACTTTCCTTCAGTACTTATGGTAATGCCTCAGTAGCCCACAAGTGTTAATTAACCTTTATGCCATGTGGGATAATGTTTACATTTACCAGATGAAGAGTGGAGTTAAAAAGATATTAAGGTCAAAAGCATGTGCTAATTTTCTAATTAAGTAATTGCCCAATTTGAAACTTGGAAGACTTGATTGTCAAAGTGCAGAGGTAGGACAGCCCTGCACACTTCAAACGACTGCTGCTGGTGAAAGGTACCAGTGAGAGCTCAGCACTTTTCCACACTGGTGTCTGGTGTTTCAGATTAGGCAGGACATGCAGGTTCTTCATCCATGTGGCCTTGGGAGTGCATATTTAATAGTTTCTCCATGGAGTAGCTGTGATGCCATCCACTCATGGTGCAGGGAGGTGAGCTCTTGGTGAAGTGGAAGCCTTCAGAGATCCAGATCTTCAGCACATGAAGAGTTGTTTTCTTAGGAAAACTTTATCCTCCCCATGCCCAAACTGTTCTAGTTAGAAACTCCATCCAGGGGCTGAAATTAATGCATGTGTAACCTACAGTAAATCGATTAATTGCAGCTGTCTCACAGAATCACAGAATGTCAGGGGTTGAAAGGGACCTAGATCATCATCTAGGGCAACCCACCAGCCAGAGCAGGAGTCTCTCTGGTTGCTATGTGAAATTCAAGCAGATGTGTTAGAAAAGATGCTCTGTGCCTCTCTCTTTCTCTTACAGTGACATGGCAATAAGGTGCAGCAGGTGTTAGAACTTGAGGTGACTGAGATTGCTGCTGAATATGTTACAAGGGGATCCCAAGCAGGTGCCTGTAGCCACCATGAATTCTGTCTATGAGTCTAGAGGTTGCTTATCTGTTTAGCTTAGCACCATTTTGAAAGGTAAGAGCCTATCCTGCTGGCTGAAAATTGAGTGTTGAAGAGTCCTGAGCTTCAGAGCAGAATCAGGATTGATAGCTAAACAATGGCAGGGAAAGAAAAGTACTTTAAAACCACAAGGCTTTTAAATGTGAATGGTCTTAGTGTTGAGATGTATCTTAGTGGAGGTGGAGCTGTTTCAAAGCATGCAGTTGGGGAAGGGTGAGAGCACCAGCATAATTACCTGCTACTTCAAGTAATTACCTGGATGCCAGTGTCAAATATGAGAAGTGTGAGTAAATGTTGGCTTTTGTTTTCTTGAGCTGCATATCACAACTAGTATTGGCAAGTATAAAGTCTGATCTGTTTCATCTTAAAACTTGTCTGCCCCATAAATAATACAGTTACTGGAAACTTCTGCAAGCTGAACACTTGTGTTGGTCAAATACAGCATAAGTGGAGTAATGCCATGTGAGTCTCATGCTGATGCATTTCTATATTACTTGTATTAAAAATGAGTGTTCACAGCACCAGATGCACAGGATTATTGCAAAAATATTGTTGTTATAACAGCTGTAATGTGTGGTTATTGTGAAGATATGATACAAAAACATCCTAGAAAAAAATCTTTTAATATTTCTTACTCTTGGTTTTTCATGTCAGGAAAAAAAAAAAAAAGTATTAAAAAATCTGAAGGAGTATGTGAACAAATGTGTATAGCATGCACTAGTAGAACTACTAATTACTAGGAATAAAGGGGTCCTCTTACATGTCAGACCAACCCTTTAAAGCAGATTGCCTGAAAACACAGGTGATGTTTTCCATAATGTAATGGTGCAATATTAGGCTCAGGCATGAACTCACTTTGAATAAACCCTGAAACAGATTACAAATAACAAAGATCAGTAATAACTACTGCACTGCTGAATATTCATATGCTAGGGTAAATTCTTCTCATGGATAATGTACAGACCAAACAATTCAGTTGTATAATGTATATAAATTATGATAAATTTAAAATTCCTATGGAAACTTTGTGCACTGTAGTTATTTATAATTGCTCTTTAGAAATGTAATGCAGTGCTGTAATGATTTGAATTTATAGTTTTAATTTAATTTTGGGATATATGATTAACTATACAGAGATATACAGATCTGTATAGATTTATTCCAGATGGGCTAGTTTACATTTATTCAAGCCATGCATAAATTCTTAATGCATAAATTCTTAATGCATAAATTATATTTTGTTCAAGGTTTTGCGTGATGTCGTCAGGCACAGTCTAGATTTTCACATTTGAGTGAGGGTTATTTTAGTGGTGGTGGTTTATTGGGGCTGTTTTTATAGCCAACTTCTATATCAATAACTTAATGTTGGATCACTGTCTGCAGCCAATGACTTAACTGTACCACCTCAAAGCATTTGTGTTATTATTATACCAGAAACTACAGCAGGCTTTTAACTTTGCCTTCAAAAAATTTGTGAGATGAAGCAGTGTATTGTTTTTAGCTCTGAACGGAAAAAAAATGGGAAATTATGGAAAGAGAATGAAAAAGTAGGAAAGTAAGTAAAAAATACATGGAATAATCCAGAGTGGGAAAGGACAAAATCTTATATTTGCGGGCAAGGATGAGGACACCTTCCCACCCCACTTGAATGCAAACAGATCTAGCTTCTAAGGACACATCAGAAGTTAATACAATATCATTTGAGGGGGGATAAGCTTTTTAAAACCTTCTCCATTTGTGTTGTGTGTTTTAATTCCTGTTCTCATGTTCCTTCCATGACTTGTGTCCTTTACAAAGCCAAGAGAATTTGTGTGTGTGTGTGCTGGCATTTGGAGGAGGTGTAGGAAATATTGTGGGCAAAAGCTTAGAGTTTAATTCCACCCTTTTTAAGAAGCATATATTAGAGATATGGAACAGAATTCCAGATCTTTTATAAGCTAGTCTTAAGACAAGTGGGCTGCAGAAGTCTGTAGATGATTTTCTTTCATTTAACATGGTATGAAAAAACCCAAATTTGTTGGTTATCTCTCTGGAAATATAAGCCTCATCCAGAGTCAAATTATTCACTGCTTTTCAGAATAAAAATTAAAACTTGTGCAAATATGTACCTTACTGCACATGTGGACAGATCATGGTCCCAGTGAAAAGGGTTCTTCTGGGACAATGCCTTCTGAAATAGTGAGTCAGAGCTTTATAGGAGTCCAAGTAAATTTTGGTTCATTTCTGTAATAAAAAGACTTGTACCACTCTGGGGAAAACACAGAAGACTGTGTGGGTGCCTTGGCAGGCACGGTTTTAAAAATACCTGTGGTTTGTGTGGCTTTACTGGATGAAATGTAGGATTTTCCACCATGTGGTTTAAATTTCCATGTGCTGGAGTTTGTAGAATATGTTTTTCTGAAATGTTGCTTATGTCTAAAATGAAGCCCTTACTTACATTTAGTCAGGGCTGGGAAGAACTGACTCAGAGAAGTGATAATGGATGCCCTGGAATTGTCCAGAGTCCTCCAGAATAGATGGTTCTGTAGTAAAATACTTCTAGATGGTTTGTGGTTTTGCTGTGTTTTGTTTTGTTGTTGTTTTGTCTTCTATTTTTTATTTTTTTCTTTTTTTCTTTTTTTAAAATGCAGCCAATTAAAAGTTTTCATAGGCAGTGAGTGATGAAGGGTGATACTTCTCAGATGCTGTCATCTTCACATGGCTGGCTGGTGATGGGTGAGAAGTGAGATGTGTGTTGGGAGGTCTGTTAAGTACCATCACCATGTATTGGATACCCCTTTCCAAGCTCTTGGCCAAAGTCTCAGGGGTGGTTTGAGCTGCTCCTTTGTTCACTCTGCTGGGAGCTGTTGGATGCATTTGGCTGTGAAGAATCCTGTACAGAGTAATGTATCTGTTCCATGCTGTTCTTTGGCAATGAAAAACAAACCCTAATTTTTAGGTCATCCAGATGTCTGAGGAGTACTGAATACAAGCACTGCATACACATCCCTGCTTATTTCAAAAGTGGGGAAAGAACTGCTAATTTAATTATCAGAATTAAAACTCAAGTGAACTATGATCAAATAAGACATCTTATTTTGAAAGTTATAGTACTGTATGTTTGGACATAGAATGTTTTTCCTGTTATTTGAGCACCAGTACTCCTATTTTAAATCACTTTGACTGAAGGATCTTAGATTCACATCTGTGTGGATATCTGCTCACTGCTACTATGAAGCACTGAAGATGGTGCTGTTTTCACAATGGTCTTGTTCTCAGGGACTCTCTTAAAGTTAGAGGTCATGAACAGCCTGGGAAACATGACCAAGATACCAAAAATGGTGTTACTTGGCTGTAATAAAAATATAAAGATAATGAAAAAGTTCTTCTTAAGTGAATGAGTCAACTGCACTTAATTAGTTATTTAAATTAAATTTTAATTAAAGAGGGAAATAAGGGAATGTAGCAAGTAATTGATCCCCTCTGGTTTAGTTGATTGAGTGGCTCATGGAAGGCCTGGGTAGATGTCTAAGACAGCACAAGGGAAAAGACAGATGTTTAAGGAGTGGGATAATAGGAAGGGAGGACATGGACTTCTGCTTCACAAGTGACTGATTTTTGTACCTGCATAAATAACTCCTTCTGCTCTGAAGGGTGAATGGCTTGCCCTTAAAGGAAGCTTTTTGCTTGAACTTCTTTTGAAGTAGTTCTTTAGATTATAAGAATGTATTTTGCATGGAAGAAATCTAGAAGAGATTTTGGAAAACTTCTGTGAAAATCAGGTCTAGTTTTGCACTGTGCAGCTTTGGCAAAACTGCAAGGATTGCAGTGGTGTTTACTTTCAAGGCATCTTCTTTTAAAGTAATCCCTAGTTGACTTACTTTTCAAGAAAGTGCCAAGAAGAGAGTTTCGAGGTTCAGCTGAATATTCACTGTCAGGGGTGAGGTATTTGGGTTGGGAATCCCTCATAATTATCTCATAGTTGCCAGGGTATTTATAAGATTGTCATCACTTGAAACAGATGCTGCTTCTGTTGAGCGATAAAGAACAAGAAAATGTCTTCCCAGTGTGTTGTTTGATCAACTAAAATATTCCTGATTTCCTGGTGATCTTCTTATCTAGTTTCATTCAGTTGCTGCATCTCATGTGCCCTCTCTGCAGTGTAAAGCAGCTGCTGGTGGTTTGAGACTTCTGTTTGCACACAGCACATTGCTTTGTGTAGCTTTGAATTATTTAGATGCCTTTTCTTCTAGGTTTTCTACTCATGCCCCATCTACACAGCTATTGAGCTCTGACAAGCTGTTGCAATGAAGTTCAGTTTGAGGGCCATTCTTCCCCTCTATGCCATACCTGGGGGTTAAATCTCCACAGCACAGGTCACAGAGCTGAACATTGGCCAGCTCCTCTATCATCTCATTTGATGTGTTGAGGAGGTCAGAGCATTGCAGTTTATTCTTGCAGGGCACAAAGATGTACTCTCCTCTTCTCTTTTGAAGTTTCTCATTTGTGACATAACTGTGGCTTTGGGAGCAGCAGGAGCCATCTAATATTCTTTTTTTTTGGGTGCTGAAGTCCAGCAGAAGTCTAGTCAGTAGTTGGTGGGGAATAAAGCTCCCCATGTCAGGCAGAGTACTTGCATCTTTGCTCATCAGACAGATCAGCCAACAGAGAAACTTTTCCTGGTTTGGTAATTACTATTATTTGGACACCATGCAGGGAACACATTAATGTCTGGCTCCTGAAATGATTTGACATAGCTACTTAGTTCTTTCACAAATGCTTGATGGTGATCTGCTGTATGCTTATACAGTGTGGAATTTTATCAGTAATTTATCCGTTATGAGACTTTTTAGTACATTGATCAAAGGCTTTGGCAGAACAACAAAAAAAACCCCAAACAAAAAAATTAATCTAGCCAGCTTGCTTTGTTGCCTTCTTGTCTTGCTTTCTTTCCACTGCACATATTGTAAAGATAGCAGAAGTATAAATTAAATGTAGTTCTTTAAGTCCTTTTCCTTCCATGAAGTAAAAGCTTTTTTTCTTTAATGTAAATATGCTTAGTGCTTTTTTAAATGTTTCATAGGTATGTGTGCCTGTAGGAACTTCTACTTAATATAGATGAGGTCTCATAGTTTGAAAATGGGTGTTTTAATAAAAGAATCTTAGTCCTTCCCAATGTGAAGTAGCTGTCACTGGTTTGGATTTGTAAAGTGCTATTGAGAGAGCACTGGTTACTCTGGGCTGTAGAGCATATAAATATATTTCTATAAGCATGTATAACTTTTCTGTGTGTAGGCAGTACTGTTATGGCTGGTGATATTAAAGGATTTTTCTGAACTCCTGTTTTCAGATCTCAGTCTGATCACATGCCTTATTACTTCCCCTGCAGTTCTTTTTATTTATTATCCTGAATGAACACAGTATTAGCTACAAAGTGATACGCTTCTGCTTTTGATTTAACAAAGCAGGGAATTAAATCAATATGCAAACCTGTCTTCTACAAGAGTGGTTTTATCAATGTAATCCTAACTGTTCCTTTCAGATTAATAATAATTGTGAATACATGTCACGACTTACACTCGTTTGTTCTACAAATTCCTTATAGGAATTTTGCTAGTGCTGTAAAAGTATTATTGTGATTCTTTATTTTGGTTGGTTCAGTTCTTGGTCCTTCAGTAGTGAGTCTCATTATTTCACTAAATGGATGTTGGCATTAAACTCCTTAATCTCTTTCATATTTAATACATTGGAGGAGTTTGGCTCAGTGTTTCTTTGGCTTATATTCTTTTTAAAAGTGCCCTTATGGAAGTATTTCAAAGATTAAGGCTTTTTTAGTGAAAAGCAAAGTTTTAGGACTGTGGCTTATATTAACTTTTTTCTTGGTATGTCATCATAACATTAGTGAGCTAAACTTTAAATTGTATATAATTACAGTAATAATACCAGCTCTATAGCCTTAAGCATAAATTTGCTGTCTGTGTATATTTCATAGAATACAAACTTACACTGTCTGTGTAATATGGGTACATTTTGTAGATTTCTATTAGAAGTTCCTACTTGAGCTTTTAGTAAGCCTAAATAAAGGTAGATAAAGAATCCAGTGCCTTGTGACTGAGCTACATACTCTTTTATGTTTGGGGGCTTTTTAAAGTGGTTGTCTCTGATTTATTGGAACAGACAAATGCAAAAATCTGTTACTTGTTATTTTGGCTTGGCAGAAAGAATGCAAAGAACTGTCAAAGGCAAAGAGAATGCAGAAGCTGTAATTTCCTTTTTGCCACTGAAGAATAGATTTGGCTGGATTATGACTTCAGTGCTAATCTGTCTCTGTGTGGCCAAACAGATTTTTGGAACCTATTTGTATTGTATTTATTTTCTATGCACTTCAGGCCAAATGTTATAATGTCATGTGTCTTTTTGGCACGTACAAGGTGGTGATGTGAAAAAAGTTAGAGAAGGAACTGAAGTTAAGAACTCTGATCTAGACTATTTGAATTTGACATTGCCCCTTGATGTGATTAGGTCATGGGTAGCAATAACTTGTATGTGCAACTGTGGATTTTAATTTTTTTTAATTACAACTTAATATTCAAGGGTTCAGGATCACAGTTAAAATTCTTCAACAGTTCCAAAATAATATCTTGCAGATTTTTAGCAGTTTACAGTTGTAATTCAATTGGCTATGTTAATAAGCCTAATTTCAGCCTTCTTTCTACTCTTAAGCATGTTTTCCCACAGTGTTTGAGCAGAAAGCATTTTGCCTCTTCTGAGAACCTTCTTCACCTTCTGTCTAAGCTTTGTAGTAATGTTTCAGTCTTGAAGCATTAATTTGATGCCTTTGACATATCTACTCCTTATTTGCCTGAACATATTTTTTGGACATCTTAAGTATTCCAAAATGACAGGACAGACTTAATTTTGTACATGCTGCTTTCTGTGGCTTTTCCTTATGAACAAAACAATGAAATGTCTTTTTTTGTGCTCTGTTTTCCCACTGTAGATGACAGCATCTCAGCTGCAAGCACATCTGATGTCCAGGACCGTCTTTCAGCCCTGGAGCTGAGAGTTCAGCAACAAGAGGATGAAATCACTGTGCTGAAAGCAGCACTGGCTGATGTGCTCAGGCGACTTGCTATCTCTGAAGACCATGTGGCTTCTGTGAGAAAATCAGCACCAAATAAAGGTAGGCCTATATTTGGTGCTATTTTTTTTTTTTTAAGTCAATGTTATAATTTAGAATGTTCCCCATTGATCACTTTCTTTTCCCCTTTTATGTCTCATTTAGAAAAGCAAGTGTACTTTGGGCTGAAGGGGTTAGCTCTTTAAGAGTGGCTTTATAGTATGTGGCTAATAGAGATCTGAAATATGTTTACTAATTTCACTGCAAACACTTGTACTTAACACCTGTGAAAATGTTCCTTACTCATTAAAAAGGACCTGTTTTAATTTAAATGGTGAAATGTTTTACATCTGCCATCTTTAACCTGCCACTGGAGGTTCTGGGACTTATGGGCAGTTGTGAGTCTCAGGTTTGACTTCACTTAGAAGTTATTCAACTGAAGGAGCATATTAAAGGCTGCATTTCCCCCTGCTTTTAAAATAGTAACAAAACAAAAAGCCCAAAACATGTTGCCAGCAAATAAGGAAGCTTTCAGAATATAGCTAATTTTTGTTCATCTACAGACTACTCTCCACCGGTAGGTTTCCTGTAAGAAGTGACCATGTAGCCATTGGGCAGTATCCCTTTTGGTTTTGCCTATTAAGTTTTCCATTGCAACTTTGAAATATATCGAATTATTTAAATGGAAAGAAACTAGAACTTGTTTGCACTAATTTTTACATACCTTTTTTTTTCCCATTGGACATTTCCTATTCTATTCTGAAAATCTATTTTAATTATTTAGATTTACTCCAATTGAATATTGTATATTTAGAGAGAGCTACAGCTGTGTCTACAGTGTGTGTTAAGCCTTTGATTAAATAAAACTTTAGGTCATGTTTCAGATAATTCAGTTGTAATTCACTGTGATTGCACATATTCCCATCAAACCATGCAGTGCAGAGTTTTGTGTGCTCAGTTCCATATTTTCAGCCATGAAATACACCAGTTACATCAACACCAGTAAAGCACTGAACTGACAGGCTGTACAACCTGTATTTGTTTGGACAGTTGCTTTATAAAGTTTGAAAATGCCGAAAGCTTGAATTATTTTAGATGTGGCAGAGATCAAATTCCTTGAGTGTTTTTGTGATCTCTGCTGGATGCTAATTCTGTTTATATTTTTGTTACCCTTTTATTTTAAATGGACAAACTGAATCAACCATAGCTGAAGGTATTTTTTCTGTATCGTTGTAGTCTTTTTCTTTTTTCCTATATTTCTCTTGAATGCTTATTTTGAACTTCAGAATAAAAATTTACATGCGCATGGATAAATTTTTATTTCTAACCCATAGGCTAATAGTCAAGAGGCTACTCCCTAAGATTTTGTCTGTCTAGTGCTGTCTGAGAACCAAACTGTTCTTCAAATGGGGATAGGTGATTTGCAAACTTGGATATTAGCTGATTTTTAAAATTATTAAAAAATTATTATTAATAGTTAATAATAAATTATTTTTTATTATTTTATTTTT
>JANHGL010026198.1:147446-183859 GCA_024611195.1 Ceyx melanurus | reverse complement strand
AGGGCACATTGCTGCTCCATGGAGAACTTGTCCACCAGGACTCCCAAGTCCTTCTCCACAAGGCTGCTTTCCAGCAGTTTCAAGGTGTCACAAAACTTTTATCTTTTCTGTATGTGTTAATTCCAAATATTCAGTTATGATGCAAGACTGTTTTTTTTAGACTTTTTTTTTTTATTGAAGTAAATTTTTGATTAAATAATTGACAAGAAAGTGAATGATGCCCTGCCTATTTTCCCTTTCGTCCTTGTAAAGATTAGGAGAAAGCTTTGGAGTATGTTCTAAGAGCCTTGGTTCATGTCATGTTAATGTTTCTAGACTGTTTTAAAATCTAAATTAAGTATGATGACAACACTGCCTGGAAATTATTTTGCTTGCAAGTGAAAAGAAACAAAGACTGTACCATATGTGTTGTACTCCAGAGAATTACCATTTTTGGGCAGATAGATGGATTTGAGATCACTGAAATAATTTACTCACCTGTGTGTGTGTTTTTGAGTGACTAGATGTACACAGTGGGATCACGACTGTCTGCCCTGGCCTCACAATGGCACTTGCACAAAATGCCCTAAAATGGGTCACGGTTTCTGGAGTGTGGTTGATTCTGAAGACTTTTCATGGCCACACACATTCTACCACTTCTACACCACATGCTTAGTGTCCTATTTTCACAAATCTTGTGTATGGGCTGTGTTCCCTACTGAGATATCACAAGCAAAATTCTTTCTTCCTTTGCTAGCCTCCAGATAGCAGCAGAATACTGCTGTTGATAGGATATTACTTGATTGTTACACTCTCTTCCATATTTATCATGTTATTAATTCGCCTTCATAATATTAAAAATGTTAATTCGGTGTTTGCTAAGTCTTCTGTTTCCCAGTGAGAATAAGACCAAGCTGTTTAATCTTTCCATGCAACCCATTGCAATTTTTGAGAATTGTTATCATTTTGATTACTCTGTAATGCACCTCCCAGAACAATTATAAACTGTAAACTGAAGCTGCAACAAGCTGTTTGTCGACAATTCCAGCCCTGGTGAGGATGGCTTTTGTAAACTGGCCTTGAAATCTGTGCTTCCTAGGCAGCCTGCCTATCAAGTGTTTGTTTTATGAGACATTGACACACAGTTCTTTAGGTGAGGATCTTTCAGTGGAAAGCAACTTGGGCAGGGTCAGAGCAAACAGAGAGGTGCTCTGAGGGAGGCTAGATCTGATTGTATGAAGAAGTGGAACCCAGTAAAGGGCTCTGGACAAAACTTCTGAAAATTGAAATTATACATGAAAGAGGGGAAATGAAAATACTCAGCAAGCATGACAAGGGCTGTTTCTGTGGGATAAAGACATTTGGATGGCAGGTTCTGGAAGGAGTTCAGGTGATTGCATACCCATAGACATAGGACCTAACCTCTCTTGTTCTGTGCAAGCTGCTCTTGTTCAAAAAACATCTGAGTTGGTTTAGCAGGAATATTATTTTGCATCACTAGCGGCCACTTCATACACAGTCACAAAAGTGCCTGGGTTTGGGATAGTCTTTGAGATAAATATGTGGCTGTCTTGAAAAATGACACTGGATGATTTTGTGCCATGAGTTAAAGCATATATGTTGCTACCCACAGTGACTTATTTCAAGTAGCTTATATTTGGCACAGTATGCCTTTAGATTACAGAAGGAAATGCTAAGCATGGAGCTCTTATTGCTCCACTCAGGCTTAGCAATTATGAAGAATAAAAAATTTACCAGACCCTAAGCTCTTACATAGCTATAAACATGGGGAGAATTAAGGGACAGGAAAATTATAGCAACCCAGATAAACCACTATAATTAAGGCTGAATTGCTTTTTATATTATAGCATTCTTGAAGTAGAATGTTGAAATAAATGAAAAGTAAAAGCTCAAATACTCTTTCAGACAAATTTTGTTAGGACGAATCCATTTTATCTAACAATGTGTATGTCACTTTCAGTTTCTCTCCTTCTCCACCTGTTTTTACCAGTCATGCCTTGTCCTCCAGATTCAAATGTCTCCTAAACTTCCTTAGCTGGGAGGACTGGTCTTGCTTGTGCAGAGGCTGTGAGTACAGCCCTCTGCCACACTCAATGCCACTCTGAGCAATCTGACCTAGTGGGGAGGTGTTCCTGCCCTTGGTAGGGGGGTTCAAACAAGGTGATCTTTAAGGTCCCTTCCAGCTCTGAGAATTCTATGATTCTGCTTGCAGAAGTAGAAGGCTCCTAATTCACTTGTGTGTGTTAAAATCCCATGTGTTATGGAATTGCAGACCTTCTAACAGTCTTCACATTCAGATCAAGAGCCAAAATATTGTAGGTTTTTGGGATTGTGTGTTTTTTTGTTTGGTTGGGTTTTTTTATTTTTTTGTGTGTTTTGTTTTGTTTTCTGTAGGAGGATGTGGTAGTGTTTGTTAATTTTAAATTTTACCTAATTTGTTTCATACTTTCAGTACTGACATTCTTTCATACAGTAGACCTCTGACTGCCTGAGCATCTCCATCAGGCTCCTGCTAATAATATTTGAATCCAGTGGCTAGTTTCCATAGAAGCTGTCAGTAACGTAGAGTCTGCAAAGATACTAAGTTCTGCCATGTTTGGTGAAAATCCTCAAAGGAAAAAGACCTACATTAAAGCTCCTTTGGGGGAAAATCCGTGTTCACTTTGAGAGGCAGCAGCCAGACAAAACCAGATAGCACGTGTTATCAGCTGGACAAATGAAGGATGGGGGAAGTAGCTGAAAGTATGTAGAAAAGAGGTTAGTGAACAGTGGACACGGGTCTTGCTGTTTTTAAGCTTGTTAGAATCATCAGGTTTGTAATGGGAATAAATTCCAGTGTGTGAATTTCAAAGGCACCCCTACAGTTTAGGGAGAGAGGCTTTCTTTCTGACGGGGCAAAAGTACCATATAAAAGTAGTCAGAAGTCTTAAAAAATGATAAAATATACAAGCAAACAAAATTTTGTGGGGAGAATTCATAGGCTGATGGTGATATGCATATGACAGGTGATATTATGCATGTCTAGACTGCAGTAATTTTATAGGTATATTCTGCATTATTCTGACACAATGAGGTGGATTAGTGGTGTTGCTTAGTCACCTCACTTCAATTTCATAAGGCATCTCTTTGGAAACCATAAGACTAAAAGCTCTTGCTTACATTAATTTGGGACTCTCTTTAAATTGTGTCTTGAGATACAAAATGTCAAAGCTAGGAAACAGCTCTGAATATGATTTGTGTTCATAGTAAATTGGTTCCATGAAGGAGGAAGTGAGGCCACCTCTGAGCACTTCTGTAAGTCCCAACCAAACTGAATATTGATCTCAGCATCCTTAAGAGGGGAGGGAGCCATGATTTTGCCCTGAACGGGAGCAGCAGTGAACCTTTTTGCTCTTTTTCTAAATTCCTTTTCATGTCAGCTTTACTGTCTCTTTGTAACCATCTGCTGCAGTGCTGTGCACTCTGAGCTTGTGTAACATTTAAGAATTTTTTTTGTTTGTTTGTTTCTGTGGCTTTGGAGAAGAGCTGGAGGATGTGAGCCCTGAAAGTTCGAAAGTAAAAGAGCAAATGAGGCAAAGGGCATCCTAGTTTTAAGGGAATTCAGAATTTCTTGTTAAAAATATAGCTGGTTTAAAAAATCCTGAAAACCTGAGATAGAGTTGTCAGACCGGTGTCTCCACCATCTTTCAAGATCTTAATTTAACCCTAAAAGTACCTTCATGTTGTCCCTGACTTGTTAGCTACTGGGAGGCGCACGTGTGACACTTTACATTCTCCATATTTTTAAGATGATGAGCTATTTTGCATTATTAAATGTGATTGTTCTTTGAAATAAGTTCTGGTAATGCTTACAAGATTCCCACAGATGATTGATCTGTAAATGAAAGGTAGACTTTAACTCAAAGCTTAAGTGGAAGATCATGTACATTTTGAAGGGGCAAGAACATGTTAAACTAATTTCTCTGTAATGTATAGGTCAGAAGTCAGATTGGAGACTGTCTTTCCCTTAGCTTTATGGACAGTAGGAATAGATTCAAACAGTTTTTAATTAATAGGAATAATAAATGTATATATCTTCTAAAACTCTGTAAAGGATATTTTAATTTACTTCTTGTGAATTTTTGGTAAGGTTTTTGCTTCAAACATGACAACTTGTCTTTATAATTTATCATAAGTAGAGAGTTGACTTTTCTTTGTCTTGTTCTCAGACTGATCTCTATTACAGAGGTCCACAGTTGATCATTGGGCTTTTACTCAGCAGGGCTTTTTGATTTGTCATGTGCACACTGAAATGTGACGTGCTAAAGACTGAGATGTTTTTAGGTATCCTTTGAAATGTTAAAATGTTTACTACTTCTGCCTTTATATAATAATACATCTGCCGGGGTTTGGTGTTTCATATACTTAAAAGCAAGAGCATAAGTTTAAAAAGTGGGATGATCATTTGGAAGCCCCCAGTCATTGCCAGGCTGAGATTACTGATTACTGCTGATCAGGAAGTCGTGATGTGGAGTTCAGGAGTGTGGGACGTGACTACTGAAGCAGCTTTGATATGCTAGTCACAAAGTTTAGTGTGTCTTTTTGCTGGAGCTGTAAGAGGAGCTGTTCCTGACACGTGGAAAGCATCCCCAAGGTTATGCTGCTGTAGTGCATTGGACTGAAGACAGCTTGAGTTGAATCTAGTTGAGTGGTTTTGTTTATTTTGTCAAGAAAAATAAGTGTTGCCAAATGACCAAAGAGAAATGAAGAACAAATGTTCCCAGGACTTTAAATGGGGATTGGCAACTATAGGAAATTTAAAATAAAATTACAAGCTGTAGATTATTACTAGAAGGTTCTAGAAATATGATCCCTCTGTAAAGAAATTTCAGAAATCAGGAATGTCATTTGGCTTCTGTGACCTTGCTTTGAGAGAAGCAAATGCATTGTATGTATGCCAGGAGTGCAATCTCAAACAGGTGTGCATGCCCCATACTCTTTGTTATTCCACATTTAGGTCCCATATTTGAAACTTCCAGCTAATGAAAAGTAACTAGGTATGAGTTTCTTTATGATGCTGAGAATTTTCCCCAGATTTCTTGAGCAATGCAAGGGTAGGCACTTGATGCATTTTCAAAACAAATGAGTTTAGGTTCTTGTTTAATTCAGGAGTTTGTTTAAGGTGTAGGTGTAAATCTGTTTCTTCCATAGCTGGAAGTCATCTTGTAGGGTGTGTTTGTAAGAACAAGATACAAAGGTGTGGCTTGGTGAGATACCTGCAGTGCAGGTGCTGCAGATAC
This sequence comes from Ceyx melanurus, assembly GCA_024611195.1. Taxonomy (NCBI): domain Eukaryota; kingdom Metazoa; phylum Chordata; class Aves; order Coraciiformes; family Alcedinidae; genus Ceyx; species Ceyx melanurus. Next base: position 178,580 of record JANHGL010026198.1, on the reverse strand, counting down.
AGACCAATTTCATAGCTTCGTATGAGCATTAACAGATAGAATTCTATGGAAAACCATCATTTTCTAAGCTATTGAAATGATCTGACATATGGGCGGGATTCCCAGAAATCTTCTCAAAGAGCAGTAATTGCTGAATCCTGAGTTGTTTGTGTTTTGGTGGTCTCGAGTTCCAGTCTCTCAAAGAGAGCTGAGTGAAAGTCATAGAGTTTGGAATGCTTACAGACACTGAGATTTGGTGTGGTGCTGTGGCCGGGCTAGTGCTGTCTGCTCGGTTGTGAGACCAGTTTGAGGTATCTCACTTCTTTTTATGCTGTCGGGTAACTTCCAATAACATGTACTGAATGTTTTTTTGGCTTGATGAAAGGGATTTGATTCACCAATGTCAATAATGTGGTCAAGATTTGAAAGGAGCAAACCTGGATGTGGCGTCCTAGGTGTGGAAGCTGTAGAGATTAGAAGGCTAAAATAAAGCCTGCCACAGACTCAAGGGAACAAGTAGAAGCACCCCCTAGAATAGACCAATAAATCACATTGATAATCAACAATTTTGCTGGATACTCAATTTCTCATACGAAATATTTTCTGTATTAAATTTCATTAAGCTTAAATTTAAAGTATTCTATACCTAGAGAAATAGTAGGAACATTTACACAACTAGCAGTGTTTTTTCCTTCTCTTACAAAATGTAAGTAGGTTTCATACTTACAAAATGTAGTATGAAACTCCAAAAAGAGTTATCTGTAGATGTGATTTGATATATCCTAAGTAGGATAATTTTTAATTATGACTTACATTGAAAAATAAATAATCTTCAGAGGTAAGACAAGAGAAAAAAGGGAGAGAGGTTCTGCTCATCTTCAAGAACTGTGATACTTAAGCATCAACGATTCAATTTCTTTTATATATTTGCTTCTCATATTAATGGTTTATTATCAGGGATCCATTCAAAATTGGCAATAAAAAGAACATAGCTTTACTTTGATTCAAATTCTGCAGTAAACATGCCAGAAGTAGGGATAAATAAGGCATGGAAAAGATGCTGTTAATAAGGGATATACAAGTAGTTCTAAGCATATTTCAGATGATTTATTTTGATTTAAAGCAGAGTGTTGAATGGACTTAAATTATTAAGTCATAGTGAATAGTACCTTGAACATGGGTTGAAATATTCCATTCTAGAGCAAACTTGTGTTTATTCTTGTAAATCTATTCTTATAAATAATGTTCAGAGAAGAAAAAACACAGTCCTTTTGGTATTTTGTAGAAAGGGAATATCTTTATAAAAACTGCAGTGCTACTCACTGCAGTTCTTCATTCCAAGGGAGGAAATAAGCTTGAGGTTTTTGTGGCATTACAACTGTGTATCTTCTGTCCGTTGATGGCCAAACACAATGTATAGGTGAGAGAATGTAATGTGACTAAACATAGCTCAGTACTATTATGGTTTTTTTTGATGCCAAAAAGCATGGGCTGGCCAAGTAATTGGCTAATGAAAGGTCCGTTGGCCCTGGGTCAGGCAATGGAACTGCACTGTGTACGTTTGGACCAGTCTCTTCATCTGACTGCAGGAGTGCTTAGGGAGAAAGTCTTAATTATAAAGTTCAAAATTAGAGAAGCTGTGTATGCAGCTGGATTCAATGGCTCAGGTTTTTTTTGTTGACACCTTTCTTCTTCCAATGGGGGGAAGAGAAAACAAGAAATTAAGTGATTTTAAACACTGTGTTTGCTATTTTAAGCAACTGAAAAAAAAGATAGGGCTGAAATTACTCTTATCTGGGCTTTGTCAAGTCTATTGTCATTTACACAGTCTTCCTGCGTTCTTTTGCTCTTTTACCACTTCCTTTTTTAATATTCATGAAGGGTTAATACATTTTAAGATAGATCTAAAAAAAATCCAACATTTAAACACTTGAAGTGATAGAAAAATTTGTAGAAGTCATGGCACCAAAACCCTTACACTTTTTGATTGGGACACTGGGTTTGTCTGTACCATGTTGACTTTTTGTGGATGTAATTACTGCTACTTCTTATTCATAAGATTAAAAGTTACAGCCTGTACTATAGTTTTCTAGGGCAGATCAATTGGCAGGCTGGGCTAGAAAGATGAAACTATCTTCTCTGTTTTACTTAGCAGCCTAACACAAATATGATGAGAAAATCCATTGCAAGAAAGAATCTATATTCCTTTTAGACACAAAACTGCTTTTATGCATTGATTTAGAGCTCCAGTTGCCATGGGGGTTTGAGTGCAAGATCCTCAAACCCACAGTGCAGCTTCTGTGTTAGCTCAGAGGAGCCAGAGCATCTGTGCAGGCGACCCCAGGGGGTTCCTGAGCCTTCAAGGCAGGTGCTGCTGCAGTTCAGTGATCTCCTCAAAATACATTGGGGAGAGTCAGTGGAACAGTGGGGAAAGCAACGGGAAACTTCAGATAACTGAAGAGGGTTATGAAGTTAAAAGGTTATTAGTAGGCCAGGCAGATACAGTATATATTTGATAGCACTGGCACAGAAATCCTCTGAGGGAGACCTTGTTGATGTCCCATTGATTTCAGTTGCACTTGGGAATACTGTATACTTGTATGACTAATTCCTGCCTGGAAGTCCCTAGACAAAGTGGAAAAAAAAATATGTTTAAAAGAAGAAAATAGAAAAGCAAATTTCTCTTTTCTGTAAACAAGTGTGTGGATGGACCTCCCGATCTTTCCAGAAATAAATCGGTAACATATGCAAAAGAACCTGTGGCAGACATTTGTGGGGAGAAACAAAGGAGAAGGAGAGAGAGGGAGGATTTTTGTGGCTTCAGAAAGGAAGAAGAGCTGTCCCAGGCAGCAATGTAACACAGGCAAGCAGAGGTGAGGCCTTGCGGTTGCTGTCTGGACTTCTGTCTTCATGTGCAGGTACTCAGTCTTGTAGTTGGCAGGTTTGTTACACATGACCTGGCAGAACCTTTGCAGCTGAATTGAGCTGCTTGTGCTGTACCCAGATCCCCAAACCCTGGTTGCAAGTGCTTGTAATCATCCCATGGCCTGAACTGGCTGCAGTGAAGGCTTTCTTTGTGGTAGATCTGCTGGACTTGACCCCAGCTATAAAAGCCAGGGCTGCCCTCTGCCTGATTTTCTTGACCTACTTGTTTTTCTCTGCCTGGAGTCCTGGTCTGGAGAGATTTGAGATTCATCACATATGACTGGGACTTTTGGACAACAAATTGTACCTGGCTGGACCAAGTCTAGATGTCTCGAAGTCTGGGTTTGTGTATAGCGCATGTGTAGATGAATTAAGTTTGATGTATCTAGGCCATTTTGACAGACTGCATGTGCTCAATAAATATGACACCTTCTGGCTACAGCAGTCATCCACATACATGACAACTGAAGCATCCAGGCATAATTCATATAGCAAGTCATTGCTTAAGTACCTGTTGAGACACTCTAAGCAGCCTACAAGCAGTCATTTGAATTGCCCATCTCCAGATTCCTGAGACCTTCTGTTCACTTGTTCTAGAATATATTTCAATATGACTAGGAGACCCAGGCTTCCACAGAAACATTGTTCTAATTTAAGAGTGCTGCCTTAGGAGACCCATCTAATTGATAGAAATCATCAATGTATAGTGACCTTCCATTGTCCCTAGTCTGGATGTATGTGACCTGTTCAATTTGACCAGTGCAGTAAGACCATTAAGATCTGTATATGCAGAATTCTCAAATTGTTACACAGAGTTTTCAAAAGTTTAAAATTCATTTTATAAGCTGTGATAAGTTGCTGTTGTCTGTTTGTTGTGTTCTGAAACACTGCCTGAGCTGACTGGAACTGATGTGGAACTGTCAGTGTGGTGGGTTGGCTATAAACACATACTTGTATTGAGACCTCCAAAGAGCTGGGATGGGATTGCATTTCCAAAAAAAAAGGAGGTATTGGTGGTGAATTCAAAGGTAAAAGGCTACACGTCAGAAGGGAAAATGACTTTGTGTTTTTAATGCAGTTCATTGTTTCACTCTGCCCAGCCATTTGGATTTAAAAGTAGAGTTTATGCTCAGAATAAAGTAACTGCTCTTGCTTTGCTCCCCTTCCTAGATGTCCCAGATTCCTTCCCCCTCCCCCTTACTGCAAGGGCTGTCCCTGTTTTGTGCTCTCTGTTGCTTTTGAAATCTCAAAGGTGGCATGTGTGAGGGAAAACGGTATTTCCAGAAGGGAGGCCAAGTCTGCCTGGCAGTATCTGGAGCCCATACACTGCCTGTGGCCTGAAGCCCATTCTTTGTTCTCTGGATCCGCTCCCTTTTCTTAGGGTTTTTCTGATGAACAGCTGAATGCACTAGATGGTCACGCTTGAGTGCTTGCTATTTGTGGCAGTTAGCAGAGGGTTGAACAGCATGCACATGTGCAGGAGAGTCCTATATAGCATCCTGTGCAGTCTGAGAGAAACACATATGCCCTTTGAAACTGGTTTGCTCCTCACAATAAACAACAAAGCATAGCTTCAGCCTTTTTAAGATAAGGCTGCTTGCTGATATAGCTGAAAACATCCAATCCAAAAGTGGGGGCTTGCATCCAGCCCCTAGGCAGTGATGCTGGGACCTCTGCTTGAGATCCTTAGAAAGAATCTGGCTTACTTTTACAGTATGCAGAGACCTGTTCGTTTTGCATCACTGGTTTCCTAGTTATTTTTAATGATCTGACTAGCTGTTGCAGCTGTGAAAATGGTGGGTTTGTGAATAGTTGCTCTCTGTTAGGGTTTGGTCCATAATAAATGATCTTGAAAACATGTTGCAGACCAAAAAAATTAATCTTTATGATATGCAGCTTCTACTGGGTAGTGATGTGGTCAGCTGACTAGCAAAAGGCTTGCTCAAATCAGAGCAAAAGGAAAGATATTGAACATTGAGGCTTGCAACTGTACATTTGCTTGTCTAGCCAAGGAGGCAGTCAGGAGTCAAGTGTCAGGGCAAAGAGGAGCTTTTGCTAGACTGAGCAGAGAGGATATATAACAGTGAGTTAGGATTATCTGTGTTCCTTGGAAGGCAGACTTCCCACTCAGCCTTTTTCTGCAAGGACAGTGTGGCGTGGTACAGCTGAGTGTAGAGCAGCGACTGAGCTCTTTATCCTAGTGACACTCTCAGTGCTTAAACCATCCATTTTCTCATTCCTTCATGTACTCACTTGTCACAATAGGTGGACAAGGGAAAACATGCCGGTTGTTTTTTGTTGTTCAAATCTAAGTAATGTTTTAGCTGCTGCATTTACTCTGGGATTGACATGCTAAGGCAGTATCGCACTCTTCTTACTGCTCAGCTCCGGTTTAGAGAGTATGCTCGTTTCTCAAAATTGCATTGCTTTCTGAAAGTAGAAGGTAACAAAGACTCCTGCCTGACTGCATGGTGTCCTGACCCTGATGGCTGAAGATGGGAATTTTGCCTAACACCACCGTAATGCTCCCTGATTTGCAGGCATGGGAACAACCTCATGTTTCACTCTGCAGACCTCTAGAATATGTGCAGATTGGATACTCATTAGCTAGACAGAGAAAACACAGTATCTTAATTAGAAAGGGAGTTGCTCATGATTGTGTACTGCATGGAAAATAAAATGTTAAAGAAGCAACCAGAGGGGGAAACTATTTTAATTTTGTTTTCCTTTTTTTTTAAACCTATCAATTTTATTGCCCATTTTGACCATGAGCCTGTTATTGTGATTTTTTTTTTTTTATGTTGTTTTGTTTTTCTTCCCACTTCTTGGTTAATATCTATTTGATGATCCTGGTATGACTGTCGGACAGCTACAGTTCTGTACTTGACACTGTGGTTGTATATTTGCCCCACAAGGGTCAAGGATTTACAGAAGCTGATGAGAGTCTTGGTTGTGTAAGGAATACAGGATGAGGCAGATAATCCACACAGTTTACCTTATTTATCTAAGAGTCAAAACAGTTACCGCAGAGGGAAGAAATAAGGTTTTATGAGCTCAGAATGAAAATAGCAGTGCTTCATCTTTCCATGGATCTATAGTTCTCTTTCTCCCTGTCTCCTTAGCTGTAGGAATGTGACATTTTTAATTTGCAGTGTTTTAAGAAAAAGCATGATATGATAGAATCACCGAATTACATTATTCTTTGCAAAATAATAATTTCCATGTATTTTGTTAAACTCTGGGATAGTAAATGCATTGGAGACAGCTGGCATTGCCTTGGCAGGAATCCTTTTGAGATGCATGACTTTTTTCTATGTTCCTCTTTTAACCTCTACTCATTCTCTTCGATACTGATGTTCCATTTTAATAGGACTCATCCTTTTACCACAGGAACCTCAGAGCACTGTGAATAAGATTTGTCTGTTCAGTTTTAGTTTCTTTTTGCTATCAACTATGTATACTTTTTAGCTCTTTAAAGTTTTTGGTTTCTGGCACTTTCCCTCCCCTTAACCCCATCTGAATGTATGGATCAGGAAATAGCATCTCTTAAATGCTTTTCTTCTGAATTTAAACAACATTGTTGCTGTATTTTTCCATTAATTCATCAGTTAATAATAATAGTGGCATTGTTAGGTGAGTTTTTCTTGTGGTAATCAATTTAATGTTGGGGTTTTTTTTTAATTTGTTTTCTTCTTGCTACTTGATCTTTTCCCAATACTCTCTCAGTACTCAAAATCTTCTTCAAACTATGTTACGGGTAAGATGTTAACTTGTCATTTTTGTCAGTATTTTTCCCCAGCTATTTTTTGGAAAATAGGGATTAAGAACAACAGTGACTTGGTTTTCCTCTCGTAACACATCAGAGGTAGATGATGAAAGGATAGCTGGTCAGGTAATCTGGAGTCAGTGCCATACAATGTTTGTGAATCCAGATATTTTGTTCTTTGTACTGGGAACATGCATTTCTCACCTGCATGGCTATGTCTAATTCCTGAAGTTCTGAAGCAAAGATGCTTCTACAGCTAGTGCACTAGCCTACAGGGAGATTTAGCAGAGTTCTTAATCCAGTGTTGGAAATCAATCCCTAAGTCGTTTCAGAAAGCTAATGTGAATTGTGTATCAATCAAAGGAATGTTTCTTTGCTTCCTTATATATATTAATTTTTCAGAGTATATCGCTATGTCATAACATTCTACAAGCCAGTATAACCAATCCATTATTTTTTCTTCAGATATCAATTAACTTCAGTGTCTCTACACAGAATGACAATTAAAAACATGTTGTGTGGCAGATATAGTTAATATATCCTGGAGGAATTTTAGAAATCTTTATTTTAAAAAGATAGCAATGTATTTGTTTTTACTTACTGTATAGTGGCTTAAAAATAGTAAATTTATGTTTAAAATTTTTTGGTTTTTTGGTGGGGGAAAAGAGTGGTGGGGATAATTACTGAGATCAGTGAGCTCAGTTTTTTAAAATCATACTAATGTTTCTAAAAAGTAAAAGGCAAATGCAAAAGTGAATTAAAGATTCAGAGCAAAATTTTTATGTTTCCTTCTGGAATCAGATTTTCTATGAAAACAGTAATTGCTTGCTTTACTCTGGGATGTTTGTTTACACCAGAGCTGCCTCCCTTTCTGCTATGAGGGTTTTGGGTTTCCATGCAGATGTGAAAGCGGCTTTGCTGTGTGTAAGATCTGGCTTCCAATTTTGATGACCTGGATTTACACCCACAATTAACTGCAGGTGTAATTTATAGATGTTTGATTAGGCTATTTCAAATGTTTAGCTTTGGGCCAGTTTAATGAGCTGGCTCAGTATTATGAATCAACTGTGCAGTTAATCACAGGGACAAAACTTTGGGCTGTTATTGGCAAGTGCAAAATGTATGTTTGCAAGGTCAGATACCAACTATAAACCCTGGACTTCAACTCTTAAGGAAGAGTGATGATTTTCAGGCTTAAATCCTTGTAAAGGAAGCCATAGGTCCTTTTACTCAGCTATGTAGAAAAGAACAGCATGATGTATCTCTAGATAAACATTGATTTCCTACATTTTAAATGTTTGTTAAAAGATGCATTAAAATACAAGTAGCCAGTGTTTGTTTGCATTCAAATAGCACATGCAGAGTATCAGTGAAGTCTATGATCACAGAAGGAGATAATGTTGATAAAGTGTCACTTTCATGTGTGTTACATCCAGGGATATTGTTGTAGTAAAGATTAGCCCACAGGCTTTACAGGGAATTAATGTAGCAAATGCATTCTTTCAGGATTATCAGCTCATCTGAAGTAATATCAAAACTCAGTCCCATAATATAATCTATTCAATATTTTTTCTTCCAGGGTTGCAAGTAGTCAAGTCCCAGAGGAGTGCTCTGCATAATAAAAGATTTGACTGGTGAGAAATACTGGATGAGGAGTTCAGTTTCTGTTTGGTAAGAGACAAAATACTTTTGGCATAAAAAATGGTAGAAAAATCTACCTCTAAACACATCTATAAATTGTTGGGCATAATTCATCGGCTGAGGAGAGTGATGTTTTTGGTGGTAATGAAATATTTTGGAGTCATACATTTAACAAACTTTACTAGCTGTTGAGTGATAGCTTTTAGAAAAGAATAAAAATGAGCCATTACTGTAGCTATGAGATATTCTGCCTTTTCACAGAAATGTTGCTGGCTTCTTCATAAAGTTGCTAGTATGCCAGCTCCCACCCTGAAAAAGTAGTTTACATAACATATTTTTCATGCCAGTAGAAAGCTCTATAAGAGCTGCATAAGAAGATACTTAATAACTAAAAACACTGGTAGGAGCCTTGTATCACAATGTGCATGTGGGTATTGAAGCAGAGAAATGACTGGTTTGTATTTAAGGTTGCAGAAATGCAGTTCTTTCTGTCTGAGTATCTGTGTGATATAGTCCTAACATAATATTAAATAGTTAATCTAAATAGAGATACTGGATACCATTTTCCTTGCAGGAAATCCATTCTATAATATAGAACAGAATATTTTCACTAGATTTTAAGTCTTATTCTATATGCCAGTGATAAGTAGAGCAGCAATGTCTTTCCTTTGTCTTCAGACTGTAATTGAGATCTTTGGTTCTAGATCATAGGGATTCATTGAAAAAATAAATAAATCAGTGTGTAAAACTGATAATGGGGGGAGAGAGGGAAAGAAAGAGTATCCCTCCTTACAATAGATATGTCTCCAGTTACTCTATTTAAGAAACTCCTGATTAACAAAACCTACAATCTGTTTGCTTTATACAAGAGAAGTTCCCAGATTGTTCATTTTGCTATTGTTCCACTGTTACATACTGTCAGTAACAGAAAACTTCTGTGATAATTTGATGAAATTACCTGAATGACAATACTGCTGCAAAATGTGAGTTATGATCGTGTTCAAGTTCATGGGACTGCTGCCAGTTCTGACTATTCTAAGCCCTGCCTGCAAGTGTTATGTGTCCAGGAGCAATATAAATATTTATGTAGCTCTTTAAGAAATGTTTACCATCGATTTGCTACTTCACATGCACATCTTTCTGTAGGCAAAGTCATGGAACTATAGCGATTGTTCTGATACTTGGTGACTTTTACCTTAAAAGAAATCTAGTAAGTTTTAACTGCCTTGCGATATACTCTTGTGACATTGAAAGTAAATATTGCTAATTAGCTACTAGGGCTAAACATTTTTTGATCATAGACAATTGAAATTGCCGCTTGTTGAGTTCATCATTAGGTTGGAAAAAATACTTTTCCCAGGAGTAATACATTGATTGGTTTCATCTGTGAAATTTGATTAACACTATAGTTTTATTGACTCTGAAGTAAATCCTTGTTTGAGATGCTCCCTGAAATATGTCAGGATGTGACTAGATTTAAATTCTCATGTTTGGGAAAATGAATCTGTGTTTGCCAGAACTGATGACAAAATATGATTAGTTAGTAAAATTGAGGTAAATGAATTTTTAAGTGATAGCTTTCTGTCCTACAAACTGAAGATTAAATTTCACTTTGTGCAGAAGCTTTCTGTTGAATTAAGGGTTTTATGCGACAAATTCAGTGTCTTAATAGCCTTCATTTTCCCTAACTCACCGGAAAGTTGTCTTACATTACAATGCCAGCTTCTCTGAGTACCTTGATACTTCCTGCAGGGTAGATAATAGTAAGTTATTGATGCATTTTGACAGCTTTTCAAGCACATCTGTGTGAAACAGATCTGTATAAAATTTAGCCTTATAGAAGTTAACATGTAATTTGTCATTATAGGAATAGTAAAACAAGACTTGAATGTTTCTCAATTTTCTGAGCAGTAAAACACACCTTTTTATCTCTGCAAGACACTTTTTGCTTCTGGCACAAAGGAGTGAAGTTCAGCCACTGCTAGTCCTAGTGAGAGCTCTTAGCTTCCAGATCTGAGTGTGTGTGTGCACATGTGTGCAGGGGGTTGGTGGGAGCAGCCGAATCGTCACAGTGTGTCCCTGCGTTCTTCTCCAAAGGAAACACATGGGAGATGAGAATGATGACAGGCTCCTCTGATCTGCTTTCAGTAACAGTGTCTTACTTGGCCACCCAACTGACCCAAGATACTGTGTTCTCCTTGTTCTTTCTTTTTCCTTGGCTCTAGCATTATATTGAATGTTCTTGCTTCTAAGAAGTAGATTTCAGCAGTAATTATGACAACAGAAACCACTACAATCTGCAGTAAAGCCAAATGCTACATTGTCCAGATACGCTTGCTTTTAATTTCCTAGTGCTTATATTTGGCTCAGAATTAACTGTAAGAAGAATCCTGTCTGTAAGTGGAAATAATATGTATTGAAAATTTTAAAACTGAGACTGGAAAAATTTTGTGCAATCTATAAAACCCTCTATCATCCAGGACAATGTTTTTTTGACAAAAGTTCAACATAAAATCTTCTCTAATATCAACCCCAGTATCTCTTCTTTCACTGCAACAGCTTCTGTGAAAACTGCTTGCAATGATGTCTGTCAGTCTTCCAGATACTCTAAGCCAAACAAGTGGCTATTTTATACTACCTACCCCATGTAGTGAGAAGCACCCATTTTATTTCCCACATTGAAAGTACAAATATTTAAGCAATGCCTATATTTAATCAACTGTACTATTTCCAGCCAGTATTTCAGAGAAGTGTATGGCTTAAATGAACACTTAACATGGACTGCATGTCTGCAGTAGCATCAGAAGGACTCAGTGAACAGACTTCAAACTCTGAAGCAGGAACCTGTTTGAATTTTACTTTGTGTCTATATGTCTGAGATTGGGTTCAGCCTTAATAGGTTGGAGTCAGTGACTGGCATAGTAGTAAGTCTTTTCCTTCAAAATCCATCTTGCCCATCCAAAAATCCAATTAGTTTAAGTGCTTTGGTCTAGTACTAATTAATTTATCCGAATGGAGAAATGTGAATGGAAAAATAAGGTAGTAACAGGGGAGTGTCTTTTTGTAGTTCAGAAAGAGAGAGAAAAACATAGATTTGGAGAAAAAATGGGAAGTGTAAATGATTACATAAATGCTTTGATAATGTCTGTGCAATTTAAGAATTTCCAGTGCCTTTGATTAGTTGCCTTGAATGGAAAGGAGGGACAACCAAGTCTATCAGGTCAGATAGACAAGCATTTAAGGAATATGTGAGGAAAAAATAGGAATGGAGAACAGGGCAAAAAAATGGAAAGAGAACCTTATGGAAAGAGTAAAGGGGAAACAGAAATTACGGACACATGGGAAGGAAAAGGTGAGAAAAAGGAAAAAAATAAGATGAAGAAAAAGAAAAACCCAAGAAGATGTAATGAAGTGTCTTGAGAAAACACAATGGTAAAGGAGGAAGGAAAAGCTTATTTTTATGCAGTTTTTAAACCCACATGTATTTGTATCTTAGTTTATCTTTTAGCTGCCTCAGGCAGAAAAAAAAAAAAGGAGTTAAAAGGTGTTTTAAAACTTAAAAACAGATTTATACCAGTGGAGACTCTGGCCTTTTGGGTCAATTTATCAGCCTGTGTGCTTAGGGTAGTAGCAGCCATTTGCAGTGTGAGTACCAGGGATGGTTGAGTTACTCCATGAAAAACTTTTTCAGACTAGTTAGTACCAGCAATAATTTGCAGATATGATATTTTGCTCTAGCATTAGGCAGAACATGACTGTTGTAAAAACATTTTTCCAGGTTTTAATTGTATTTATGGCTGTTATTTAATTCTATCTGCAAGTATACCTGAAACAGCTTTCCTCATAGCAGCCAGAAATAGATAAAAAATGCAAATTAAGCCAAATGATGCTGTACCAATCTACTAAAGGAGTTTGATTCATTGAAATTATAATTATCCACCTTTTTATTTTTTCTTCCTGGTCTGAGATGTTATGGTTTTTAGTGGTTATGCTTCCTGTGTCCTGCAACAGGATCTCCAAGAGCAGAGGCAGGTTCATGAGGTACAGAGAAGGGGAAAAAAAAACTAGGTACAAGCATGTAGTAATTCTGGCAATAACAGATGTACTGGGAGTAATAGTGTGCTCCTGAGAGTTAATAACAGCGATTGTAGTGACATTTTTTGGCATAGGAAAAGACCCACTGAAGCCTGGAGTGACAATGGCTGCTGAGGCTTCCTTTTACAACTTAAGCTTTTGCAATCCTGTGCAGCAGAGACAGAAGGAAAAAAAGAGAACTTGCACAGTTCAAATGCTGCCAATTGGCATTGCTAAGAGAATGGATGTAAATGGCATAAAATTAACAGATTATATCCTGCCAAGTTTCTTTTTAATTGATGTCATTCAGAACTTCTCAGCAGGCATTGTAACAGCAGAAAGTCGGTCTTCCCAAGGTTCTTCTCTGTTTAAATAAAACAATGCAATTCCTCAATAAGCCTGAGAGCTGGAGCTACTTTTTGCTGAAATCTTGACTTGAATAATGCCTTCGGGCTCAATTGTGCAATGTGCTGAGTGTTTCAGCCCCCACCAACTTCAGAGGTAGATGAGACACTCAGCCCCCTTGCGTAATTAAGCTTTTAGTTCCAGCAGTCTTACACAGGAAGATGTGAGTTTTCCTCATGGAGCCTGGGATGAAAAGTTATGTGGGGAAAATGTGACAGCTTCCTATATCTTCCCCTGCTTGTTGTGGACTGGCAATTTACAAACCAAATAATACAACCTTGTATGGTTTCTCTTTGAAAACTAAATGCCATATCTAGACCCACTTTTCACCAAATACATCTGAAAAGTGTTAGTACATGAAATTAGAACATAGCCACAGTTTTGTTTAAAAGAAAAAAAAAATCCCTATCTACTCTACATAGTCTTGATGGATACTAAGCCATTGTGGTTTATTGTGTTCTGACTTGCTAATTAAAGAAGTCTTAAGAAAAAAATGATGTAGAGGATGTGGCTTATTCTCTGTGAGTCCCTGAATTGTCTTTGACAGAACTAAATGTCAAAGTGTATTTGGGATTGTATAGTTAATGCCAAAGTCTTTGATACTTGATTATTACTTTCCTGTGGACTTGTCTGACCTCCCTGTCTCAATTTATCAATGTCCAGAAGTAGTTAAATAAAGCTTAATATTTTAAGTGTTTTTAAATCCCTGAGTGAAAAATGAGAGCTTAAAATTCTTGCCTAAGTACTATTGAGAAATTTCTTACTCTCATCCACCAATGATATCTGAAGGGAAGAAGGTTGCCACTTCAAAGGATTCTAGTGATGGGGAAATTGTTCCATACATAAGTAGGGGCCAGCATATGGTCTTCTGACAGTCTGAATTACTATTAAACATTACATAGGACATTTTGGCCTAATTTTCTTAAGAATTTTCTGAAATCTGTGTTCATTTGTGCCTGTGAATTGGGATTTGTATGTATGGTTCTTCCTGTTCTGTGTGGAAAATGAATATGCTAAGCAAAGTCTTTTAATACAGTTAAAGAACCCAGTAAAATTGACTATAAACAGCAAGATTTGAAGGTCATGTCCTCATCTTTTGTCTGTGAGAGACAATTAGATATACTTTTTAAAAATGCAGATACCCATCACTTGCCTTACAACATTTTGCTTTCTTATAATTGAGTATAAAAGATGTGAGAATTGTGAGTGATTCTGTCTTTGCCTAAGAATTTTGCAATTTCAGTCAAGGTATCAAAAACCTGTTAATATCATCTGATACCTTTCCTTTACGGAGAAAATGTTAGCACAACAATTTCTGGGAAAGACAAACCTTCTTAGACCTGTAAAACACAATAATAACTATTTTGTAAATGAGTATCTCTGTGATTGCTCTTGACATTTTAATTTATCACTTCTTAAAAGTCCATTTTCTTGACCTGAAGAGGATAAATTTTTATTAATTTGAACATCTCTCTACAGCAGGATTACTAAAACTGCTTATAAAATGGCACAAATGATACTGGCCAACAGGAGGTATTTAATATACAATTCTGTCCAAATAATAATCTAGTATAGTTTGTTGTGTTCAGTATTCTTCCAGAGAATGTTTCCAAACATATCTCTATATGTAGGTTCTCTGCACTTTTGATTTACTGTGGTTAGTTAGTGCAGACTTGCTCTCAGCTTGTTTTTAATGTCAATGCAAAACAGCAGAACATCATAATCTAGCTATGTAAAAACCTACAGACTGCTTTTAGCTCTGTACTTAGCCACCCAACATTTATTAAACGTTATTGATGTTATTTTTAATCTGCCCTATTTTCAGGAGGGATTACAGATAGCTTTGCACTTTGGAAGTCAGAGAAAAGTGTCAGATGTCAGTTAGGGAAGTGACTGAGAGTTTTTTGCATGAATATGTATGAATTGAAAAGCAGCACAGCAATGGCCTTGGAGCCTAGAATTCTTTATCAGATACTGCATAGAAGAGAAGCAGAAATAATTCAAAACTTCACTACCTGCTGTGGTTTCATATAGAAGTGATCAGACAGGCTCTCTGCTGCTTATACGATGACTCTGCATTTGGGTAATACTTCAGTTATCATGTAAATTTCAGAGTAAGTAAATATAAAGTCCCAACATGTGCTTGACTTGCAAAAGAAAGCTTAATTTAACAATATTTCACTCCTTTATGGTAGGAAGATGTATTGTGATGGTAATGATGATGCATCTTCTCTTACTAGCTCTGCTTCCTTGAGACTTTTGTCTTGCCAGCTAACTCCTCCATATTACACCTAGAAGTTGTATGTTTGGTAGAGGTAATCGCTTGTGATTGCTGTGTGGCAATGTCATAGTTTGGTTAATTGTATTTGTGCAAAGCTAAAAAATATGTCTGTGTTGTTATTCACACACTACATGAACCTGTATCAGTTGTCCCTGTGTCTGTTTCATTTAAAATCAGTAGTTCTTTAAATGTTCAGCAGAAAATGTGATTTAAAGTCAAATTCACCTAGATACATTTAACAGTGCTTTTAAAAATTTATTACCAGCTGAACTGGTAGCAAAATGGCCATACTGCTTATGATTTGTCTGGTACCCTGACTTTCTTGCTTTCCAGATTATTTTTGGATAGTTTGGCAAATCTGTACTTTCAGGCAGTTTAGCACATCTCTTCGTAATACAACATAAATTGAACTGTAAAAACTAATGGACTGGAATACACCAGGGCTTTAAAGACTTATGGCCAATTCTATATATTTTGTGCAGTGAAAGAGACTTATCAGCCTCAGGTTTGTCATATGAAAACTGAACCTCAAGTTGAAAAACTATCTAAGCTTTCATGTAATGGCAGTCTGTCTTCACTGGAGAATGACCTGACTTTTTCTGAAATGCAATACATCCAAGTAAATACTGGTTTAAGCCCCCTATTGTTGAGGGCTGATGTTATTCCTCTTGCTGAATGGTACTGCACTAAGGAGAAGAGAGAAAGAAAAAAGGTACTAGTTTGGTGGGCAATTCAGCAGAAGAAAAGAAGTAGTAAGGAGACCTTGCCACACTTCTCAAGTGGTTAGCAAGTTGAAGTTGACCTTGAGCCACCTTTGTTCTGCAGGAGCCAAATGTTTTTTGAGAAGCAGATGTCCTCTTCTTTCTTTTGCTACCTTGATTGTTAGAAGTGCTAATGTGTCAATGTCATCTCACTGAGCCATAGCCTGCCCAAATGCCAAGTTGTCTCTGCTTGCACTTTCAGAGTTGGTCAGCCTTATTTTTTTTAACTTGGTGCTTTTGTGGCATTATGTCTTTGGACTGCCTGAATTTCTAGAATTGGTACTATTGTCATTCTTTAGTTGTACCTATAGAGCATGCTAGCTACCCCTAACCTTTCACATTTGCAAACACTTTGTCAGAGCAAATTCCACTCAATTATCATCTCATTGTATTGTATATTTTCCTTGTCCTGAAAGCTGTGAAGGACATGAGAGTGAAGGAATAAACTACTTCATTTTAGGATTATGTAATCTCCCTTCATTGGACATTTTCCAGCTGTGTTTGATGAAAGTCCTATCTTGTTTTTTTCCCAGTCTTTTGCTATACGTTTTTTTGTCATCAGCCCCTGCCATCTGCACCCCAAGGGAAGTAAGTCAGCTTGATGTTAGTAATACAAAAAATTGAGGAAAGAAAGAGCTGGTTCCTGACCAGAGTAAGATGCATGCAATCAGCTCTGTAAAATCTAAGTCTGCTGTCAGAGTTACAAAGCAATTTTATTTCTTTTTTTTTTTTTAGGGGTGGGTGAGTGTGGTGGTGTTTTTATTTTTTGTCTTTTGTTTGATTTTCTGGCTTTTTGGTTTGGTTTAAACCTGAACATTTTCCAGGATTGCAAATGCCAAAGACATAAGTAGAAGCATATATTATTTTTCCTACAAGTCTCATACAAAATTTTCTATTGCTACTGATCATTTATTTGTACACTGACTTGATTCAGGAATCTGAGTATTTCACAAGTGTAAACATGTTCAGTATGACCGCTTACTTTTTAGGTAAATAGTAATTTTGTTCATTTTAAAGAGGCATAAGTAGTTTATCACTACTGTTTAAAAAGTATTAAATACTAGGGCTACTGGAGCCAGATTTCTATTAGATTTGTGTCTGAACTGACTGTCCTTTTAAATTCCATCATACTAAGGTGGTTGAACCTAAACTTTGACACAGTGAATCACCAATAACAGCACAACAGAAATAATGTTAACATTCCTAATATCTTCTGAATTATGGGTAGCTTTAATGCTTTGTATCGCTTCTATGAGGACTTGAGCTCAGTATGCACAGCTGCTTGTCTCCTCTTGCAAGTGTTTGAGGCACTCAGGCTTAAATTGCTATGGCTGTGCTGATTGTCCAAGATTGAACTGAGTCATATGAAGGAAATGTGATGAAATGTAGATACCATTTGTGTGGCAATAAATGCAAAACCTTAAGACAAATCCCTTAAAGATGGCCTGCTCCCCTCTGACTTCCCAAGGACATTTAGTCACCACCACCACTTTCGGGCATAGCTGGTTATCTCATTGCATTCTCCAGTCTTTTTTGACCTTTCTTGTTGAAATATGGATATGATAGTGACCTCTGCAGCCCTTCACCCATACGCCCACTCCTCTCACAGGCTGTGGCCAGAATGACTTGCTTGCAGTAAGGAGTGGGGAGAAAGGTGTTAGTGTACTGCTTTGCTGCTCAGTGGAAAAAATAATAGGGAAAGAAGGACTTGGGTGTAATGTGCTTGTATGATTCTCTGTAAGGAACTGGCAAGTAACAGTGTTTGCAGTAAAGCTGAGGAAGCAGTTAAGGCCTAAGAGAGGGCAACCAATGAGGATAGTAGAGGTAAGGATAGAACTAGCTGCTAAGGCCTGTAGCATAGTAGTTCATCAAGAAAGGCTTTAAGCAAGACCTTCTCCTCTTTGTCAGATGAATACTTCTGTTTTTTTCACTATCTCCCTCCTCGTTTTGGCTCTTATGAGAAATCTGGCAACTCTGCATGCCTGATGCTTTTGGACAAAGTACTGTCTTCAAAGAGGAGACCATACACCCTGCATCGTGCTCTGCAGTCCTAGAAGCTGTGCCTCAACCATGCTTGAGCAGCATCAGGCCAGTGCCAACCATCCTTTCCACATGACAGGAATGGAAACAGCTATTCACTGAGTGAGTGCCCTTCCACTCTGCCCCTTCCCAAGCACCCCCAGCATTCCCTTCTGCAGCATCTGCTGCCTCAGGTCTGTTGAGACAGAGACCGACGTGGTGATTGAGGCTTTCCAATGAGCACTGCATTTGTGCGAGTGCCATAGTTATTCATTGGCTCATGTTTGGAGGCTTGAATTTGTACAGCAGCCATTCTTCAATGTAGGCATTAATAGAATCACTCTTCTCTGTGGCAGCATTTAGAGTCACAAATGTTGTTAGAAACTCAAGATCCCTATCTGAAACCAGCCAGCAGGCACAGATGTTATGGTTGTAGAGAGGACTAGCAAGACTAGGCAAGCAGACAATGGGACTGCATACATCATCTTAGGAAACCAGCTAATCAATGCATTGGGCTGTATCTGACTCCTCTTCTAGTCAGTAGTTCACGCATATTCAGGAAGAAATGTAGAAACTGTTTCTTAAAAAAAAAGCTTTTATGTTTTTTAGTGACATTTTATCAAATAATTTCTCCAGTTATGTCAATTATTGACTGTGAACAGCATCCATCATGCAAAGCACAAGTTAAACAATTTAAGCACACAGAAGCCCTCTCACAGATACTGCACAGGAAAGTCATAAATTTCAATCCAGATTTGTGCATTACTTGGGCTGTGAACCAAATTGTCTGCAGGTTATAATGGTCCTTACTTCAGTGTTACCATGGTACAGCAAGCTAGCGCCAAGAGTTTGCCTCAGCTGTTACAGACAAGGGAGTCACCAAAAAAGCAGAAATGTTCCCCCCAGCTTACATGTTGAACAGAGAGATTTAAAGTAGGGGTACACCAGGAATAGTTTACTATATTATTTAATATGTTAATATGTTAATATATCTAATTTTTTTGATTCACTGAACCTGCCTTGTACTAAGTGTTATGGCTAGTATAAACCATGAGATATAAATTGTGTAGTGTGTAATAATCGTAATTCATTCTGTATTTATTAGGTCACAGTCTATTCTCAGAGAAGATGGCAATGAATATTGAATAAAACTGCTGTCACAATAGCATTTCACATCATAGTCTTGGATAATTTGTAATTTATTGAATGTTCTGCAATTAACGAAAAATCATTGGGTTGCATCTAGTAGTTAAAAAATTAGTTTTGAACAGAGATAGCCAAGGTATTATGTGACTTCATTGCATTAATTATATAAAGGTACTTTGATGTTTAAATTCTTTATTTGGTACAAATCAGACATAACTAATATTTATGAGAGTTAGTTGTGCGGTGAGCTGTTACTGTTAGAGGAATTATTTTCTTTGTCTTTATGGTCCATAGATTTGTCTCACTGAGGTGGGTTTTTTGTATAAATAATTCAAATTATTATTTTCATTTTAATATAATCTAATCAGTATGTATAATGCATTTTAACATAATAACTTTCTAATTATTTAGAATCATTATTAGTTTTCTGAAATTCAAGGGAATTAAATCGGGATGATTCTAGTTCCTGCTAGCACTGACAAGTAAATTTAAAAATTTTATTTTCTTAAGTGTTTTGAAACCTTGAAACTAAAACTTCCTAATTTTAAACATTTTGTCTTTATTTTTGAGAGTTATGGTAAGATGCTATTGTTTTGTACCAATCTGATCACAAGGAATTATTTACTTTTTTTTAAAAAAAACCCAACAGATTAAAGACTTTTCCCTCTTTTTTTTTTTTTCTTAATTTTATGTTTGGTAAGGTAGAATAGGTGAGACTTAAGACCAGATTTTTAGGTCAAGTTCAGTTAGTGGGGCAATACAATATGAGATGTATAGTCCTGGTTATTTACAAAAGCAGGATTTTTTTTTCTGAAGTAATTTAACTGTCTCATATGTGCCTTTGCTCTGACCAAGAAATACCATCCTCTTTATATGAAGCTTTTTATTGAAAGAATCTTCATTTTGAAATGAAAAACATATGAAAATGGTAATTTTCAAAGAACCCTAATGAAGGTAAATCTTCACTTCTTTATTACTCTCAGTTGGATCTGTGTATCTAATTCTTAAATTTTCCATTTTCATTAGAAGGTTATTCTAATAAAATTTTTATTGTAATGCAATTTTTCTATTGCATTAGAATGTTGAAAAGGTAAAGAAGAGCTTAAGAAACATTTGTGTAAGAAAACTGCTTTCCAGACCATAAAGCACGAGAGACCAGTGACTGTGGAAGTCCACAAGCAGAAAATGAATAGGGATGTGGAATTATTTGGGGAAGTGTCATTCTGTACTTGGCACTGCCTGAAAACTGGCCATAATTATTAACTTCTAGAGACAGGTTGTATGTAGCTGCAGTCCAAAGCTGTGTGGCCTTCCCTACACCCAGCACGGTGGCTCAGTCCCGCACTGATTATATATAGGTAGGTGTAGGGCTGCATGCTGGTGTTTTAACAAACAGGCCAATTTTTATGAAGTTTATGAAGTTTTTATGAAGTTGATTTGCAGAAGTTGTCTAACCCTGAAGACAGGTTGTAATGGAGCAACCTTTTTAGTGATCCTGAAGAGGTAGACTTTGTGCATTCATCTAAGTGATTCTGCTCTGGCAGGGGGTTGGACTAGATGATCTTCTAGGTCCCTTCCAAACCCTAACATTCTGTGATTCTGCGATTTGAAGTAGAGGGTTTGAATGGTTGAGAAGATACTTAAGAATCTGAAGAGTCTGCAAGATTGACTAGAGAAAATAAGAAACAATTTATTAGGGACTTAACAGGATTTATCTGTATTACTGTACAGCTGAAAAAACCCCCAGAATACGCATCTACAGTGAATAGCCTTGGATCTCATTGGCTTGCCTTGGAAAGCTGGGGAATTGAGCAGAGGTGGGCAGACAATGTGTATAAGCAAGTTATGCCACCAGTTCGCATCTCCCGTTGGGGTTGTAGTTGCCTTAGATCACTGCAACTGAGTACTTTGATAAGGATTAAGCTACAGGAATTTAGGACCACCAAATAACATCTATATAAATGACTTAACATACTTGAAAATCAGCACTGGATTAACAAAATAAATTCTGTTCTCACTTAAATGCTTCTGTAGAAAACCCTTTGGAGGTCCTATGCTTAGACTTTAATCCCAGAATGGTGTTCCTTAGTTTCCGTGTACATAGCAGAATTCATACTGTCCCAGGACAGTATTTTAATACCAGTTTGTTTAATATACTTTGGATGTGGCTAGAATTGAAACAGTCTCTCAATTCATCACTGTTTTTCATTTGTAACAGCCTAGAGCTTTTGGGATTTCATAAGATTTTGCTTTAGCTTTCTTTTTCATTAGAATTTATTTGCAGCTGAGGGAAATTCCAACAACAGCCAGAAGCATCATCATATAAATGAATGAGGTGATCCCATTCTCTGACCTGACACAGCTTTGAGGCAAACTTGTTAAATCCTGGTAGTACAGATGTGCCTCTTGATTCTTATTTTCTGGTTTAATAATGAGAAATTTTGAGGTCATAATTTACAAATGCAAAACATTGATTAGCTGTGCTAATTAAATTAATAACACTTTAATTCTGTAATATGCTTTGTATGCTTTTTGTAGAAAGACTGTTTATTGCTTAAGGAAATGTAAGGGATTTATTTTTTTCCTTAAAACAGTGCTCTGTGCATGTGCTAGGAATGTGGCCTAAGGGTAGCAGATTCATCAGGGTCTTTGAGGTTCAGGTTTGACCTCCATCAGCTTCTCCTTCCCCTCCATTTTTGTCACTGAACTGATTAAATTGAACTGATTAAATGAGGGATACACCTTTGCACAGCTACTCTGCCATGGATCTGTATTTTGCTAACAGGGATGCCTCTGGGAAATTTTTCAAGTGAATTATCACAGAATCATAGAATGTTAGGGGTTGGAAGGGACCTAGACAGATCATCTAGTCCAACCCCCCTGCCAGAGCAGGATCACCTAGATGAGGTCACCCAGAACGCATGCAGGCGGGTTTTGAATGTCTTCAGGGAAAGAGACTCCACAATCTCCCTGAGGAGCCCGTTCCAAAGCTCTGTCATCCTTATTGTGAAAAAGTTTTTCCTTGTGTTTACCCTAAGCCTCTTTACTTCGACTTACTCCCATTGCCTTTTTTCCTAACACTGGATGACACTGAGAAGAGTCTGTCTCTATCCTTCCTACACTCACCCTTAACATATTTATAGACACTGATGATGTTGTTGGAATTAGAGAATTTCCAGTTATATCAGAGGATTTCCACATTTGTCCAGGATGTCTTTCAGCCCAAATGAAACTATTGGGCTATGTTATCTCAGCAGACCTGGGGATATCTCAGTCATTTCTATCCTGTGCATGTCTATGATGTCAACCAACAAGTTTCTGATTTTTTTTCTGGAGTGCTTAATCTGTAAAACCTTCCCTCTTACAGACCTCAGTTTATAAGGCTTGGACCAAAACATTGAAGAGGGAAAGATGCCTGCAGTAAGGGCTTATTTGGTCCAGACAGTGTGTATGAGAGAGTGTGAAGCGTATTCCTGATGTTAGAAAACATCTTCTAGAAGTCAACAGACTTTGTTCTACAGGAATGAGAATTTTCTTTATTCATTCTTATTCTTCATTATTTATTCTGTTGGTCAGAGAAGTACCAGGGTAGCGTGATCTGATTTTAGAACTTCACCAAAATTTCTGGAATCATTTAGCTTATGGTACATACAGTAATTCCATGTATATCAAAACTTAGAGGTGTTGCCAGCTGCAGTTCTTTCAGAACTCATCTGCATCTCCTCATATGGTATTTCAAAAGCTGCATAGGTTCAGATCAGCTCCCCTTAGATGGCAATCCATTACACTTTTAACAACACTGAGCATTTTTAAACCTCATTCATTCGCAGGAAAAGCCACTTTGCTGTTAGCATCCTGTTTTCAAACGTAGATGACGCTGAAGTAATTTCATTGCATAACCTGTCACTTAATGGCTACAATTAGCTGAATGAAATTTCCCACAATGTCTGGAGTTAAAGTTCTAATGATTTTGCTCTTGGCAAAATGCACACTTTCCCCCTAAGATGCCATAGTTGATTATTAAAAACCTAAACCATCATTTAGACTTCCCTGCTCATATCTATTATAAAGGAAAATAACATTACATATGTTTACTGCTGTCACCTGCTTCCTTCCCACAATACATGTGTTCTGCAGGATATTAAAAAATCTATGATACACAAGTGAGTCGTAACAAGAAAAGCAATTACATCTCTATCTTTATTCAGAGCACATAAGGTATTGGGCTGCTCAGACAAGGATATGACATTTTCAGGCAGACAGTGTTATTGTTCCACACACTGTGAAGTTTAGGTTTTTTAGTAAGAGCTTTCTCTTGAAAGCATTTCTAAAATATTTTTACATCTGTTCAGCTGAGCATTCATGTGTGAAGGTACGACGCAGGTGAAGAACAGGGTTACACTAAGCAGTAAATGCTCCCATCCATGTAATAGAGAAGCTCTTGGTTTTTGGGGCTTTTGATGGAGGGATGTTAATGAAGGGAGAGTTTCTTTTTTTTACTGGGGTATGTTCCCAGATCTTGATCAGTCAGATTTCATTCACCACTTGAAAGTGTCAAGAACTGGGGGTTATATACAGGAAAGCAATCTAAATATATTTTGCATATACAGACATGCTTTTCTGAGAGGCATCTACTGCTTGACATCTATTGAGTCAGCTGGACTCATCCCCTTCAGCATTTAAGACATGATATGGAGGAAGACCAGCAGCTCACAACAGGAGCACAGTATCTAGCTGTTGAATTTCCAGTAACTTTTAATTTTTCAAATGCTGGTCCCCCAGAAGGGCCAGTGGTGGTGGAGGTGCTGCTGAGTAATTCAGCTGTCAAGTCTGGGCAAAACACAAGCCAAGAAAATTATTCGGGAATTATCTCTGCGTTGTGCTGACCAGCTGCAATTTTACATAGATCCCTCCAGGAACATAGAAGGAGACTGGAGAGCTGTCAGTGTCATTTTTCCATTATATGAAGCATTTTCACCATTTCCAGAGCTGTCTCTCCTGTCACCTCTCTAAGCTTGTGTGGGTGTTTGTGGCTCTTGCTCATATGGAGATGTGGTTTTTCCATGTCAGAAAGCTTGATAGTCCCTGTCTGGTCCCATAAGGAGGATGCTATAGCTTACTTTTCTTCTCTAGTGGTCTTCTATGCATCATGTGCTAGGGCCTGGCATCTTTCTAGTGAAGTCTTGGGGCAAAGAGAAGAGCTGCATTTCAAATCTGTATCTTCTAAATGATAATGTATTTGCTGTCTTGACAGGACATTTTCTTTCTGAAGGACTAATATTTTATCTGCAGGAAAATGTAAATGTCAATCACAAACTTTGTTAATTCAGGTAAGTGAATACTTCTGACAAGTAACAAAATGGATAAAAATACATTAGAAGTCTGAGAAGAATTGCATGTTTCTGAAACAAAGCAGCCTTACTCCTTGTGACAGGGTGTAAATATAAAAGGCCTTATGAGATCAGCATAGAAAGTAAATAATGAATGTATGTCAGATGAAGAGTTTAAGTTGTGAATTCTCTCTTGCAGTGATGCCTGAGCAATATATGGTTTGGTGTACACGGTTGCAGCGTCCAAATACGTTATTTGCAGAACACAGTACATAGTTGCATATATACAGGTATTTTCTCAAATACTGATATATGCGTGTGATATTCCATAATAACATAAACCGTCAGACATTTTGTAAACTTCAAACCAGAATGTGTTTGTGTGTAATAGCCCTTCCCTTTGTCTGACTTGGGCCCAACCACTTACTGTACTCACAGTTTCAGATTCCTTTTTCCCCTTGCCAAAATCACCACCAAAGGAATACATAAGAACCCTTTTTATACTACATTTGAGAGACTACAGTTTTTATCTTTGTTATATTTGCTTCTCTTAATTTTTAAACCTTTGCTGCATATTAGCTTTGCCTGGTTTACTTTTGAAATCATACCTTCCCTCTGTTGTTGGTCTCTTTGTACTTAGACATATATTTGTATGTGTGCTTTCTTTATGGTCCTAAAACTTATCATGAGTTATATGTCACATGGGAACTTCCACATTTTAAGTCTGGCATTTCTACTGGAAAAGTTATTTTTCTTTTGCAGACAAAAGAAAAAGATAATCGCAGGACAACACAAGTGTATTTTCATAGTGTTTGCATAGGGTTTGTTTTCAGTGGGCAGAGGAGACTGAATAAAGGGGCCTGTGTAAAAGATACCAACTGAAAAACATCAATACAGTATTTTCAAATTGCTGTTGAAAAGACTTTTCAAATAATTACAATATTCATATAGCTAAAAGAAACCAGTGGGAGCTGTTCTCAAACGTTGTTTGAATCTCCTAAGGACTGACAGAGACATTTTGAAGTATTTTACTTTGTAGCAATGATGCATCAGCCAAACAGTCTAACATGAAAGTCAGAGTTTTTTATATATGTTTGGGTCAGTGCACGTTAAGCTGTCAGAGTCTGTTTTTAAACTGTATCATTACTTATAGCACCAAGTTTTACTGAGTGTTGGCTAAAATTGCTGTTAGATGTTGAATTAATAGCAGAAGCTAAAGTTGCTAGTTTATCATGAAGACATTAATGGCTTGATGGGATCATACTTAAAAAATGTATGTGTAATGTGTATTTAAAAATAATGCTTCTATGCTTTTTATGTAATTTTCAAAGCAGTCGAAAGACTGACTTTGAACTGAGTTCAGACTGTCTTGCTCTCAAAAAGGGGGAGCAGGTAATGACACAAGAAAACCCAAAACTAAACAAAACTTGCCTAAACTGTGGTGTTATATACAATCATTGACTCAAGTAGTGTGGAAAAAATGAACCATATGTACATTTTGACATTTACAGGTGAATTAAATGCCTTACTGCATCAACTTACTTGCCTTTGAAGTACAGTTGCAAGAAAAAGCTAAAGTGTTAAGGTCAGCAAGCAGAAGAGATAATCACTTCCCAGTAGATGTGTGGTTGTACTGGTATTTTAACTAGATGTAAATTTTTATGTGAGGTTTCTGTTTCTACCAGATACCAAGATTTTTGAATTGAAGAAGTTTTGCTATATATTTCCAATGCAGCTCCCATTATTTTATTCTGTATTTTTCATGGCACTGGGGGATCCCCATTCGTATTGTGGCAGGGCTGGTGGAAGTTGCCATCCCTAAATTCCCAGGACACCATAGCTCTCTGTGTGACCACTACTCAAAATGAGGGAAAGAAAAATAGTCTTCTTGTCCATAAGTATAAAATGCTTTGGAGTTCCCCTTTAAACTTGCTATTAGTTGCTCTTTGTCAAGGTCAGGGTATTGTCTTCAGTGGGTGACTACCTCAGCCATGGGCAATGTTGTTTACTGCCTAGTGTTGGTTCTGAAAGCCTTGTGAGAAACCCAGCAGCAGTGCGTGGGTGCTGCTCAGCATGCCAGCATGAAACACCTTAAGTGGGAGCATTTACAAAAAAACCTGTCTTTGAGCAGAGCTGTGTAGTGATGTAACCCATTTCAGCCCATTTCAGCTTGTTTCTACATTAGGGTTTAAAACATCTTGTGGCTTTGAAAGAGCAACGTGAACATAAACTACTTGTAACTTCATTTCCTGGTACTGGGGTTTTAATGTTCTTGTCAACTGGTATTGCTTATAAATCTCAGCGCTGCCTGACAGTGAGCAGCAGTTGTTCAGGCCCTCTTCATGCTGTAGAGCATCTGAATCTCCTGGAGCACACTGCTGTCCACTGCTGCACACTGCCTCACATCATGATGGGTGCTCACCAGTTTGATACAGGAGGGCCCCATGGAGCTGGACATGGATTTTCTGGCAGCCTCTCTACAAACATGAAGAGCTGATATAGAGCAATCTTTAGCTCTCCAGCCCTTCTAATGTGTGTGGGGAACCAAACTTCTATTGGGTGCTGATTTTAGTACTTTTGGGCTTGGTGTATGGCCTCTCTCTTCCAAGATGATGGTTATAAGTTAGTCTTTAAGCATATTTTCTGTACAGTATTAGCAAAGAAAAAAAATATCATAGTCTGATGAGGATATGACATGACTACCCTCTAAATCTATTGAATACCACACTAGGAGCAGTTTGAGTCTCCTCTTGGGTCAGTAATGCAGCGTAATGACAATTTTTACATTCACTCCACCCTTTGAGTTTAATGCTGCATTCAGCATTTAGCAAGATACTGGTGAAACATAGAGAATACTGTAAGTTATGGCAACCTCAGAGCAAGAAAGAGAATATTTATATCAACAAAATAGCTATTAATATAAAATCACCTTATAATAATAATTTATGAATTTAATATAGCTTTTCTTAATTTTCTAACAAGAAAATAGTCTATGCATGTTTAATAAAGGTCTAATTCCTATAAATGTAGCTGTAGTTATCCTAGAATATCAGAAGACCTTGATTTTAAAACAAAATTCTCTTCATAAAATACTATCTTGCTAATCCATGCAAATATGAAGAACTTGGTTTTGGGGAAGAATCCAGACAGGTAGATTTTGGGATTGAAAAAATGCTGAATGAAAATGGCCTGAAATCTGCCATAGAAAGATTTATCTGTCGGTGAACTGGAAATAGTTTGCAAGTGAAAAATACTGGATCTTTTTCAAGTCTGTACCAAAATTATTCATACTAAACATAAAAAAATAAATCCCATAACAGTGCTGAGCACTAAACCTTAGAACTTGCATTATTACCAAACTTGGATCAAAGTCCTGCTCAATTTATGTTGTCTAAGACTTCTAGCTCACGTCTTGTTAGTAGTTAAAAGGGTAGAAAAATTAAATAAAACCTCATCATTAGTCCTTTGGGTGACCTCTTCATCCTCATAGGAAAGTTCTGTTAAACATGTTAGCTGGTATAAAAAGGAAGACTGGAAGAGAAGGAACAAAGATATTCATAAAAAAATCTAGAAGCTACAAATAAAGTGGGTATTTTCCTAATTTTAGTGACATAGTTTGCCTGAGCAAATGGGGGGACCGTTTAAATGCAAAGCATGCCCTAGAGAGCTGGACCAAAGGCTGCTGAAGCATGGGTACTGTTTTGACTTCATGTAGTTTAGGGTGCTCCCCATGTACCACCCCCCTCTGGTCAACTAATTCCTGGGTAGCTTTTTTTTTTTTTTTTTTAGTATCTTAATGTTCTGTATTAGTGACAAAGAAAGGTATTGAAGTTTAACTGTGGTGTTGATGGTGACAGATTTTTAGCTGTGAGGAAATCAATGCTTTTGGATCAGTATTGCTTTCAGAATTGTAAAGCACTCAACAGAGAATATCAGAAAGGGAAGACTCAGACTGATAGATAGCTCAGTATTGTTGTTTGAAATGGTTTCAAGTATGGAAGCTTCTACTGCAAGGGCCATAGTCTGTGTGGGTGCTCACACATGCATATGGGATTGCACCCATGGGTACAAGCAAAGTGACATTTGTGCATTAATTAGACGGTCTTAACATTTAACTAAGCATATGGCACAAAATTTCCAACAACGTAATTTATCTTACAAAGTATGATACTGCTTCAAAGCCTGACACCTGGTCTGTGTCCCACTGGGGAAAAACCCCTAAGAAATTACAGTAATAGACTGAACAATAGTCAGAAAGAGAACATCATTTATTATGGCAAGACTGGGTAATAGTAACTTTCTGATTTCCTGCTGTCACTCTATTTACTCTAGCCTGTTGGTGCCTGAGTGGTGATCACTTGAGGCAATACATTAAGACTTGAAAAGAACAATATATTTTACAATTAGGTTAGCAAACACAAGCAATGGTATTTCTCCCTGTTGATAATTACAAATCAATTATCTTATATGTTTTAAAAAATGATAACTCCCACGGTGTTTTTGCAAAGCAAATGTTCTCAGAAAGATATAAGATCTTTAGGGCTAAGTATGAGAACATGTGCAGTAGTTAGCAACAAATATGTTTTAACCCTGAAGCAATCCTTCTATGAAAAATAGATTAAATTAAGGTCAACTGGAGCAAACTGCTGCTAACCATGGTTAGTGTAAAAGATAACATCTTCAAGGAGGGAGCTAATGGGAATGAATTTTTATTTCTAATGAACTGAAGATTGAGGCTCTGATGCAATGTTTTATAATCTGTTCATTGTACTTTAGGGTTTTTTTTCAATTTCATAAGCAACTTTGCAAGTATGAGATAAACTATTTCACAATAAACTAGTGACTACGTGACTTTGAGTTCCACAAATCATTATTTCTGTTCCAAGTAATGACTTAGTTTTTTTATAAAAATTAAGGACATGTAAATTATTTACTCTAGCACTATATGTAGGCTTGTAGAATTATTCTCAATCACAGTAAATCCATTCTCTAGTATTGTATATGTAATCTTAATGGTAGATGAGGAAAGATGAATAGTGTCTCTGAAAAATAAAGACCATTTAATATAGGACAGTTGCATGAGAGTAGTCTGAAATGAGCTGAACAGGCTTCCTGCTTGTGGAGTGTGGCTAAGTAGGTGTGAGTGGAGTGTACTTGCTGGTAACTAGTCAAAACCACCTACCAGACAAGCTGCCTTATGATATGAATCTGAGAGATATTTGATATGTTCCTGAATATTTCCTAGCTTTGAACAGGTGTAAGTGCTCCAGTTCACCCATTTGAAACTTTTTTTTTATACTTTTAGGTGTATGATATAGCTGCTACAACTCAGTGTCTTTCTTGTTCTTATTTTTTGAGATACTTTATTATGTTTCTCGAAGGATGTGTATTCAGGCTAGTTATTGCCATTACTGTGAGAGTATGCTGGTAATTAATCATAATGTTGGGTTTGTATTGGAATTTAAATAAACATGGACAATGTATTTTAAAAACAAACAAACATCAAACAAAAACTGTCACCTACTTAATTTGTATATGCAAATATCATGCTTGCAGGTGCAGATGGGATAATTGTGCATGGAAATAACCACAACTTGTTTGCATGTATAATTTCTATTTGCAGTAATGGCATATGCATATCTGCTGATGCAAAAACTTATTTAGAATCTGAGTAATTACTTTTGCATGGGTTAATACATTGAAGCTTTTTCTGTTTTACTGTGTCTCTATGCTCTAGAGGATCTTACAATAACATACTGCATGTATTACTACATATGTGGTATTCTTTCATAAACAGAACGAGGAAAGGTTATGGCTGAAAATCTCTCACATACTGCAAATAGTTCCATTCTTTAAAAAAAAAAAGCAAAATATGTATAAGGAAAGCATCATTCCCAAACTATCACCTGCTTTTGCTTGGGAAGTGAAGGCAAAGGACAGAGAAAGAATCTCTGAAATGGAAAAGGAAAGAAATGCAACCTGCTGGGAAAATGTCATCAGTGATACAGCATCCCATTTCATGATGTAAGCTGCTGATACTGCATCTTTGTGGCATTTCCCATCAAATGTGACAGTCTTTATAGCAGTTCTAAATTAGAGTATGGAGGAAAGTACAAATGGTTAGAAAGTGAGTGTATCGGGCAATTTCTGAAGAGCTTGTTGTCACTTTTAGTCCTAGTGAAGCCTAAATACTATATTATTGTCTGTTTTGTTGACAGCACCTGCAAAAGCAAACTAAAAAAAAAGTCTTTACTTTTTTCTTTGACATTGAAGTATTGTCTCTGTTAATTTTCTATGTTTTGCTTCAAAGAATCGGTACTTTCATATTACAGCTTTCAGTTGCATACTTATTGTCTAGCAATTAGAGTTTGGGATTAAAATGGGTCAAAAATACACCAAAGTATTGCTTTGGCTCCTGTTATGTCTATGCAAAAAGAATGTGAGTCCTTTGATCATTTCTGCTGATGAGTAATTTCAGATCTGGTTTGTGTGTGTGTGTGTGTCTTAGAGTTGAAAGCACAGATCTTCTTTAGTACCTAGTAACATTATATGCAGTGTCAGGATGGCCGAGTGGTCTAAGGCGCCAGACTCAAGGTGTTCCATGCTTTCCCCCTCTGGGTTGGGTGTTCTGGTCTCTGTATGGAGGCGTGGGTTCGAATCCCACTTCTGACACCACTTTTGGGCTCTTTAGCCTGGAGAAGAGCAGACTGAGGGGGGACCTCATCAATGCCTATAAATATGTTAAGGGTGAGTGTAGGGAGAATGGAGCCAGACTCTTCTCAATGTCATCCAATGACAGGACAAGAG